>JAQQFT010000365.1:0-28919 GCA_029582265.1 Zoroaster sp. YZ-2022 | reverse complement strand
TGGGGGGAAATTTTTTGCCGGAGATAAATAAAATAGAATAAAAACATCCATTAAATTTGATTTTTTATGAGGGTTTGGATTTTAAAAAGGGTTTATGGGTAACCCATTTTAATAATCTCTTCTTGGAAGAATTGGTGGGTTCCAAAAAATAACCGGTAGTGAGGACAGTTAAACTATTTTGAACAGTATGACTCTTGAACAGAGAGAACACACTGTTAGACAAACGAAAATAAAGAATTTGAAAATTGATATATATATATATATATATATATATATATATTATTTAAATGTAGAACGGCTTAGTAAAACTGAAACAGATCTAGAAATTTGCCACCAAAAAGTTTCTGCCTGATTACACACATCGTTATTGTTTTTGCACATGCATGACTATCATCAGGTACAGACCATAATAAGTAAGTGGATTTGGAAAGAATTTTTACTTAAATAATTAATCTCACATCAATTCACGGGGATCGGATCCAGTTATCATTGAATTATGTTCGAGAGAAAAAAAGAAGATTTCAAATTAAGCTGTTGCAAACCAAGTTGTCCAAACCATGTTCATTCCTAAAAATTTGTTCCAAACTAACTTGACCCCTAATTTAAAGTTTTTAAATCAAAACTCAACACACACATCATATTACAGTTGGGTTTGGGTTTTCAGTATTAAAAAATTTAAAAACTTTATTGCATATTAAAACGGGAATATTCGAACATACATTGATCAATAAAGGGAGCTGGTTAGAAAGTCACTGGCAAACCTTGGGTACTGGCATTCCCGATTTGGAAATAATTGCCATCTGACAATTCAAAACATTTCAAAAACAAGAAAATCATCCCCAACTCACTCAATGCCACATAATTTAGACCAATGGTTCTCAAACCCTGATATCAACACAGCAACACAATCACCTCTCAGCATTTCTCTGACCCATTTCCCTGAGCATTGTTCGTGTCTTTTCTACTTGATTAATTGGGATCTTCCGAATGTTTCAAATGTCTGTTGTTTGAAATCCAATTCGGCAGCTAGTATCGTCCACTTGTTACCAATGTCCTTTGATATATTTGCGATAAGTTTATCATTTAGAACGAATGTTACCTGACACAGAAAAGTCAAATAGACTTTATTCTGCCACAAGAGGATATAGCAATGCCCTTTGGGGTAAAAGAATTAAATAAACGTGATTTTAATTTGAGGTCAACAATCAACAGTGGTATTTCATAAAAGATCCCTCTGTTTTTTTTGTCTGATGAGGTATTTTTACTTTAGAAATTTAAATAATTTCCTTCACATAAAGAAATAAATTTTCCCCAACTTCATTAGAATGAATTCTAAAATCTGAATGCATTTACTATATTCACAACGTCTAAGTAGCGATTGATGCCCATGTTGTCAGAAGTACGATAGAGACATTAATGATCATGTGCAACCCAGCCCATAGTCATGTTATAAAACCACAGCTGGCTACATCACCACTATGATTATCAAAATTAACAAAATAAAAGGGCCCCAATATTTGTTTTAAAGGGCAGTATTGTCACGATCAGAGCAGACTCCAGGGCATGGAATTGGTGTCCTAGTTTTAAAAGAGAGACTCAGAGCAATGTTAATATGACCTTATCATGTGGGTTTTAAGTCAAAGTTAATCTAAAACAACTCCGATTGCCCCTTTAAATAGAACCAGAATTAAATTACGATTGAGTGTCCTATGAATGTTTGTATAAGCTTCAAGTGTCCTTATATGATGTTTCTGTGTAGATAGTATTACTATCTTACACACGTTTTCTATAGGGAAAGCTCTTTATTGTTCCCTCTTACAATCTTTTAGAGTGAAGACGCAAGGCAAACTATAGTAGATGACATGTGATGTGTGTTCCAATCCCAAAAGACATGGATCGTAGTCCAAACCACACTAGCTATCTCACACTGATTATCAAACATTACCTGATGTTATCGACTGCTTAGGAATAGAAATTATGAAATATGAATAAATATTTCAAACTTTTACTTTATGTTATCGCTGTTTAGGTCGTACGGGGCCTGTTCATGGGGACTGAGTGGTAAGATCTGTAAGGAAGGATTCACCATTAGTACAGGTAATGAATAGAAATTATGAAATATGAAATAAATATTTCAAACGTTACCTGATGTTATCCGCTGTTTAGGGTCTACAGGTCGCTGTTCATTTTGACTGACTGGCTAAGATCTGTAAAGGAAGGATTCACCATTAGTACAGGGAATGAATAGAAATTATGAAATGAAATAAATATTTCAAACGTTCCCGGTTGATCATCTGTGAGGGCCTTGTTTCTTTAAAAAAAATAATTAAACATCAATAAAATAGAAAAAGAAACAAACAATATAGCAACATTTGATAATGATATAAATATGTGTGACGGGTTGGGGTAAATGATTTGTTTTACATTTGCCAACAAAAAGGTCGACAATTGGAAATCACTTTCATTTCAGGATTATTACAGCATTATAATTTTTTAAAGATTCAATGATTAAATTATTTGAAGTATTGATGGAAAGTATACCATTAGTAACTCATTCTGCTATGTATCACCCATATCAATTAAGATATAATATACAAAACAATTGTCATGTGAAAATTTCAGCTCATTTTCTGTGTTATTAATGAGAAAACAGTGAAAATGCAGTCAGAAATTACAATCTGCAAACACAAATACTGTAAAGAAAAATTGACACCTTTTGTGGTGTTCAAAAATGTTGTCCTCTAAACATGTTTTAAACATGTTTTGTGCCTAAATTGTAAACGTGTCTTTGTCTAAATTCAACACCACAAACATGTTTTGGTAAACACCACACGAGTTTAGAATTTAAGAATAAACGAAAAACATCCATTAAAATTACAGTTTAAAAGCAAATTTTTTTTCTTGCTTAAATTTTTGATAGTTTGTCAACAAAATTCAGTTTTAAAATTTTGATAATAAAATTTGACTGTTTTTAAAAAACAAAAAGTCCCTTTAAAGAAAAAGATTTCAAGAAATGTTTGATACCTTTTTTCATCAGTATAAAATAATAAGGGGAAACGTTGTTTTTGAAATACCATTCTCAATGGTTTCAATGATTTTTAAATAGTTTAATTGAATTTGGGAAAAGGTATTTTAATAATTAAATGAACAGGGTTCTAAGGAAGGGAACACAAAAGAGATTGTAAATTTGGGTAAAATTTTTAAATGATCATATACATGTACATTTTTAAAAAATTTTTCTTTAAAGTCATGAATAGAAAATAGTGAAAATGTTTTGGTTCTCTCATTCATTCTAACGAAAAAAGTATCACGGCCGTGATCACTTTCAAATTATGTAACATTTTAAGTTTTTTTTTTAAACATTAAACCCGTCAGATAAACATTTCTCATTGTTGGTACCATAACCAAAACCCTTTCAGGTTTTGCAAGGATTTTGAATCAATGATTTGTCCATTAACCCACAAGATGGGGGGAGGGTTTTTACACCAAAATTCACATATTTTTCATTGGGGCCTTTTAGGATTGCCCCAAATGATGTTTCGGTGAGAATTGTTGTTGCCTCATAAAAACCACCCAAAAGAATCAAAACATTGGTTTTTTGAGGATAAAAAATTCAAAGTTTTTTTGAAAGTCTTTATTATTATTATTATTATTTTTTTAAAATTTTGGTAATAAAACCAAGGGGTTTTAGAAAACCCATTACACTGTAAGCTAAAGCCTGAAAACCTGAAAAGGGGCCGCAAGAACCAAAAACAAGGGAAAAACCCACTTCACGATAAGTGTTCGGGGTTCTTTTGTTACAATCTTCCGGACAGGTTAACGTCCCATCCGAAGGACAAAAAAATTATGGTTAAGTATCTTGCTCAAGGACAATGTCCGAGGGGTAACCCCACCCCTGCTGGCAACACCGGACGTTGGTCGTCCCAATAAGGTTTGATTTTGGTTTCCATTTTAAAAAGAAACAAGTTTGTACTTGTTGGAAACCCCTAACCAAAAAAGATCGTATGTCTTATCAAAGAACTTGACTTCCCCCCCCTTTCCAAAAAAAATAAGCCCTTTAAAAAATCCCCCTTTGTGACAATGGGGTTCTTTCATATCGTGGAACAAATCTCATTGTGTCAAAAAACATTTATTTTTTTAACTGCAATTTTGTAAAAAATGTAAAGTGCTCTGATCATCATCCCCCCAAGTTTATATTCACAAACTACCTGTCATTGTTATTTCTTTCAATGCCAACTTTTGTCGGGCAACTTTGAAGGATCTTTTAACCTGAACCCTTTTGGGAGGGGGCGGGTTGATCATTTGGAGGGTTCTGAAAAACAAAAAAATTTAAAACATCAATAAAAAAAAAAAAAAAAAAAAGCAATATTTTTAAAAAACCCAATTTGTTTCCCCCCGACGAAAACCACCAACCTACCCCCCAAGAACCCACTGTATATATGATTTACCCAAATTTTGGGCAATTCCGTGGTCGAGGGTTAAATGCCCAAAAAGAAGGGGTCGGGTTCGAATACCGCCGGTCGCCTGTATTTTTCCCGCACTCGGAAAACAAAGAAAAGTTCAAACACACGTCGTTATAGGCGAAATTAAATAAATTTTTCCCCCCGATGCAAAATTTCCCAACCTATGTCCTAAATTTTTTTGCCCTTTTTGTTTCAAAAACAGATTGGAAGGCATGACTACCCTTTTAAGATTTTAAAAAATTTATCCACAAATTTAAAGGTTACAGTATGACCATTAAAAACTCCCTTTTATAACTAAATTATTAAGAATATAAAAAAACATTCCAAAAAGTTTGTAAACTCAACTGTATAACCAATTAAATATATACAAAACAGCTGCCTTTTTAAAAACCAATCATTTTATAACTCAATTATTAAATATAAAAAATTCCTAAAGTTTAAAAAAAACTCAATCATGTATAACCCAATTATTAAGATATAAAAAAAACAGCTGTCCAAAAGTTTAAAACTCACTCTTTTTAAAACCAAAAATTTTTAAGATATATAAAAAACAACTGTCCTAAAGTTTAGCCCTTAAATTAACTCAAAAAAAGTATACAAAACAGCTGTCAAAAGTTTAGAAAACTCAATCATTTAAACTAATTAAAAATATATACAAAACCCTTCCTAAAGTTTCAGTCATTGAAACTGTACACAAAAAAAGTTCTAAATCTTTTTTAATTAAAAAAAAAAAACATTAATTCACCGAGATACACTTGACAGATCGGGTTCTGTTTTTTATATCAATAAATGAAAAAGGGTTACACTAGAGGGAATTTTCATAGAAAAAATTGTCTAATTCCACATGGCTGTGCCTGATGGTTTGGAAAGTTGGTTTATTACTGGACCCAAAACATTGGCAGGTGACCACTGACTTAAAGTCTGAAATTAGCCTGTTGTTAATCTGAGATTTTTAAACTGCCTGCTTGGGAACCCAAAGGGTGATGAGGGGGGAAAACCCAATAATTTCTCTTTCTTTTAAAAGGGGCCCCCAAAATTAGTCCCAACTTTTAAAAGTACTAGTACTTCACTGGCCCCCATACCGTATTTTACTGACTGCACTGTCATCAACCTATATGCTGTACCTAACCAACGCGTTACAACACATCTAAATGTCGACGGGGGTTTAAAAATGTTATTTTAAATCAAGATTCTCAAATTTGTCTTCCCCAGACTTACCCCAAAAGTGTGCATAAAATGTCTGTTTTCAACGATGAAACATCCACTGGTGATGGGAAAAATTAGAAAATATGAAAAACCGTTTTTTGGGGAAGGGTTTTTTCCCCCACCCCATGATCCCCAAACTGTTAAAACAGGGGGTTAATCGATTCCGCCCCAAAAAAGAGCTTTAAATAAAGTGCCCTTTTTTCGAAAAAAAGATTATGGACATAAAAAAAAAAAAAAAGGTTTTAGTCAATCACAATACATTAGGGAAACAAATTAACAAAACAAAATTTTTCAGGGCCCGATAGGGTCAATTGCATTTCCAAGCAAATTCCCTTAAACTTTCCCATAATGGCACGACCAGATGATTTAGTTTCCCCCGGGTAAAACGGTGAAATTTTTAGATATTATTTGACCATCAAAAATCGATATCGGGCCCCAATCTGACTTTCCCATTTTCATCTTGTTAACTAAGTATTGGTTTGAATTTCATTGAAGTTTCAGTTATTTTTGTAGACAATTATCCGGAAAAGAAGAAGAAAAAAAAAAAAAAACGAACAAAAAAAAAAGGTTTGGGTAGGGTCCCAAAACCCCAACAAACAAGTTTTTTGGGAACAAACACTGGGTTTTCGGGGGGTAAAGGAACCCTTTTGTGACATGCTTATAACCCCTTTTTTCCCCCTATACTGCAAAAAATTTTAAAAAATAATTTATAAAATTTGCAAATTTACATTGATTTTACATTTTAAAGGTTGTAAAAATGATTGGAAAAATGCCTGTGTCACCCTTTTACAATTACAATAAATACTGCAGCATAAAAAAAAAAAAAGTTTGGGTGTTTGTAAATTTAATTTCTTTTGGGGTTTTTAAAACGATTTTTGGTTACTTGATCCCACCCCCACTCGTTAAAATTTGTTGACCTGTTTAACCACTTGAACCCAACAAATTGTTATTCCCGAAACAAGGAAATGATGGTAAATGACAACCATGATCCTTTTGACAACAAAAAACAGAATCAACCCCTTTTTTAAATAAACGACGCTCTTGTTTAGTGACAGTTCAGAAGGGGCTTTCAGAGCATTGGAATCGGTTTGAATAAAATGTTCCCTCCCTAGTTCTGGAGGGTTCCCAATATGATATGAACCAACATTTTGTTTTCTGAGTATCCCTTTAGTCTATCATTGCAGCACTAGAATCAAGAACTAAAGGGAAGGAGGCAACAAGCTAATAAAAGTATAAAGACCAAATTCAATTCCAGTTGACTGACGACTGGTGCTTCATATGTCAAAATCACCCCAGCATAAATTCTGCATATCTGAAGTTGCAAGATGTGAAAATAGGATAAGGGCTTAGATTTAAATAAATGTTTAACGTTACTGGATTGGAAGAGGTACACCTTCTCTTAACTGAAATGCCAATACTGCTATAGCAAAAAAAAATAATAAATTATACTAAACCTCATTTTTCTTTTATAGATTGAATTTTTTAATTGGAAAATGAAAGATGCATTCATTTAATTACGTATTTTACATCTTTAGCTTGTTTGATTCAATGACAGAATTATTTCAATATAACGACTTCAGTCCTAGAACATCGGGTCGTGCTTAGTTGACTCCTACAAAGTAGACTAGTCTGACATTGTTCATAGTCGATTATAGCGCGCGTGTGTATGTACATAACAAACATACAAATCGCGCCAATTGAGCACATAATAATCACCAGTCAACATGTAGCCTAAGAACACACGTTAGTACATGTAATTTTACATAAATACAGCACGTTAATGAACAGTTCTTCATTGAAATACGCAAAATATCTGAAAATCTTTCGAATTGGTCATGTATTTCGGCCTATTACTTACACTTTAGTCCAATTGATGTTTATAGGTTTTAGATTTTGACCATTGTTGTAACGCCTTAGCAGCAATTTCATGAATGTTGATGCTTTTACAATAAATAAGTCATGGGAAGTGCTTTGAGATCACATCTTCTTTAATGATTTTCAATTTTTCTAACTTTCAGATTCTTTTTTTTTTACTATAAAAAATAGTAATTTTAAAGGAATCACAGCCCTATAATAATTTTCTCAACAATTTCATAATTTTGAAATGTGAAGAATGGGTACAATCTTTATATTCACATGTCATATCTGTTTGTTACCTCAGTCGTCATCATTATGCAACATAACATTTGTATTTTAAACATTAAACCTATTCAAATAATACATCATCATTAACCTGGCTACAAGTTTAATCACGTGTATGCTTACGTTTTTGATACTCAAAGTTTGTTTCACCAGCCCACAAAAAGTTCATGGGTATAACCATATGCAACACACTGATATTAGGCTTAGGATGAGTACACAGAAATATTTTCAAGACTGTTTAAATCAAACAATGATGTATGATGAACAGTGTTTGAGTCAAAGAGATTAACTTCGAACAGTGCACTGATTTAGACAGGTTTAGTTCAAATGTTTGCAGATGTAGCGACATCAGATTTACTTCACATCCTCTTTACAGAAATCCGGCAATAATTCCCAGATATTGTTCGTTTTTACCCAAAGATATTACAATTGTTCAACTCCTTGACTCCATGCTGTTGACAAGACATGTACTCTGATTTCCCCCGGGTTACTGAATTCTGAATCCTTTGGCCCAAGCTACATTTACATGATTGGTAAAATTGGTCTATGGGGGCCTAATTGGGTGGCGTACATACTGAATTCAAATGGCGGGAAATGAGTTCACGGAATAAAGATCCTCTGCAAAGTTGTTAAGCATCGGTGCCATCACACCACCCAAACGGGAATAAGGGCATGCATAAAATCTGTCAAAATAAGAAAAAACATTGTTTTACATATGTACAAAATGATATACACTTTGGGATGCACTACCTGTATTTTTTGGTTTTCATTTTTAAATCAAATCTCTAGAAATCTTTCATCGTCAAATAGTTTCAGGGCCTTATTTACTTCTTTGGGTCCATGTTCTAAAAATGAAATATAAAAATAAAGGGAATGTTTAACATTGGTATATGGTAGTTAAACATCTTGTAAAAATATAAACAAAACTGTTACATGTTTTCCGTTTTGACAACGATCCTCTTTTCTTAACATGAAAACCAAATCATTTCTCGGATGATTGATTTATGGGTTTTAGATTACGGTTGTTGTAACTTCCTTTACAGCAATTTCAGGGTTGGTTTACAATACCGAGAGTTTGCTCCCAAAACAATAAAGTATCTAAAGTCTGTTCATTTTCTAACCCATCCCGGACTGTTTCCTAATAGGGCAATTTACCTTTGCAGCTAATCTACTGTTTAAGTTTACAGTGATAATCATCGCACACCAGAATTGAGGAGTTCCATCTGGGAAGATTACTGTGAAAGAAAATTTAACTCAAAATAAGCATGTTTTATTTTTTGTATTCAAAACCACATGATCATTCCTAAAAAGTATCATAAATGATATTTTAAATTTTAGATTAACAAGACTAATTAGGGTAACCCACAGTGAAATTCTCTATTGAGTAGTAAATCCTGAGGACGATCAGAGCATATGACAAAATGTCATTTTTAACCTCTTTCTTAAAACTAATTACATCCTAAGCGTATTCACTGGTGTCACTCAATTTCTTACATCTTCACATAAAGTACAAGTTTCCTAAATGTCATGATTGTTTTTTAAATAACTATAATAGTGTCAAAAAAAATTTTAAAATGTAACCTTTAGTAAACTCTGACTTGTCAGAATATTCGACATACATAATTTACAAAGTACCTGCAATGTTTAATACATGCATTGGTAGACATGTCCAGCTGTACTACTAATTTTTTAATTTCAACCCTTTAAAACCCCATTGTTGTTCACTGTTCAGACTATTTGTTGTTTGTTTAAATTAATCAATTATTTAATTTCAAGAGCTAACATTCATTAGATATTATTACACTGGTACATCCTATTGATAACACATCTAACGTTAGCATATGTTTTGTTTAAATTAAACCCAATTGTACTCATGCCTGACTTACCTCCTAACGTTACACTTCAGACTATTTAAACCCCCAGGCACTTCTAAGTATTTCAAAGAGCATGGGGGAAAACCCGTAATAATTTTAAGCATACTTTTTTGCCGGTACCGCTAAATTAGTACAAACTTTTAAAAGTACTAGCCCATTCACTGGCGCCCATACCGTACACATTACTGACTGACTGTCATCAACCATGCAATGCTGTCATCAACCAACGTTCAACATCTGACATGTCTGAAGCCGGTTAAAATGCTTATTTTTAAATCAAAGATTCTCAAAATTTTGTCATTGCCCAGACTTCTCCAATTAAGTGTGCATAATAATGTCTTTTTTCAACGATGAAACATCCACTGGTGATAGGAAAATTCAGAAAATAGTGAAAACTCGCTTTTGTGGAAGGTTTTACCGCAGGTCTGCATGCCCCCAACTGTTGAAACATGGCAGTTAATCGATTCAACGACCTCGAAAAGAGCTATTAATAAAGTGACCTTTTTCAGAATAAATAGATTATGCTGACATAAAAAAAAAAAAAAAAGGATTTTAGTCAATCACATAATACATTATGCGAAACGAATTGATCAGAAACACAATTTTTCAGGGTCACGATAGCCAGTCAATTGCATTTCCGAAGCGTAAATGTTCAATTCCTTAAACATGCATACATAATGAGCACGACCAGAGCGATTTAGATTCACCAACAGAGTGAAACGTAAGTGAAACGTTTAGATATTAGTTTGATCCATCGAAAATCGATATCTGATGACCTAATCATGACGTTACAACTCTAGTTTCATCTACGTGTTATGTTCTAAGTATATGCAAGTTTGAAGTTCATGTAAGTTTGCAAGTATGTATTTTTTGTAGACAGTCTATCCGGAAAGAAGGAGAAGAAAAAAAAAAAAAAAACGAACAAAAACAATAGGTGTTTCGGTACGGTGCCCGAACACCTAAACCGAACAAAAACAAAGGTGTTTCAGGTCATGCCGAACACCTAAAAACAGCAGAGACAAAACCGTCGTCCCAGCGCACACACAAAAGATACCCTTACTCAAAGATACCCTACTGATCAGTTAAGGTTCGTACACATGAAAATTTCATCCATAAAGTGGAAGCTACATATTGGACTCAAGTATGACAATGTTGACAGGAAATCATCTGTGACCCTAGGACTTACAAAGTTTGTGTTGGAAGGGATGCAACAACTGTCAAGGATTTTTGAAAACGATCTCAATCAGCTTGACAAGATTAGAAATTGACTGGTATGAATGGACAAAACTGAAAATGGAATTCAGAAAAGAAATTTAGTGGTGCACTGAGAATTGGTTGACAAATTACTGGAAAGCTTTCAGGCTACCGAGAACATGTACGGGTCAAAAGAATTCAGGCAAATGCATTTGAAATGGATAAAATATCTATGTAATACAGATAATTTTGCATGGCTACTCCTGTGAATAAATCAGAATGAAATACAGGTGCCTTATGGTCACGATGCATCAGTAAATTTATTCACTAGGGTCACTGCAAAAGCTATCCAGCTGGTAAAATCCACTTCAATATCGCATTGAACTTTACTCTTGATCTGAGTTGGTTTTAAACAAACTGCTTTCAATCTCCATGAGCAAAATCTTTGAGGTAAATAGAACTTTCAATAAAGTGTCTTTGCTTTGGAAGAAACTACGAGCAACAAAAAACAATTTGTACCAAATTAATTTCAAAATAATCTATAAAACATGTATAAAATGTGCATTTAACAATTTATGCATAGCTGACTTTGAGTTGATTTTACAATGAATATTGAACTAACTTGATGTGTCATTTAATAAATTACTAGTGTTGTGTTCTGAAAGCTTTGTGAGTGTTGAGTATTATGTTTGTTGTTCTTGACAAAATATCCTCAAAGGGTGAGCTGGAGTCACACACGTAACGCCATTTATGTCAAACACGTAACGACAATTGCTAATGCTATTGAAAACAAAAAGGTTTGCAAAGTTAATGTTAATTATAGAAGTTAGTTTAACATGTATTCTTATAGGGATATAATGACAAAAGTAAACTCTGAGCCAACTCAGAGTTTAAGGATTAAATACAGTCAAAAAATTGTAATCGTCTGATGTCACACGTAACATACAGATATTTTCTAATGCAGTGGGACTCTCCAATTATAATTTTAAAAGAAATCCTTTAATTTAAAGAATATCCCTATGATAACACAAAAACCATTCAAACAAAAGTACTTACAACTTTTTCTATTAAATGGGTACACCTAAAAAACATGTCCGAATGTCACACGTACAGGAGAATGGCCTAGTGGTATTTATAATAAAACAAGACAGTAAGTTCTTACCTATAAATCTCCTGTCTCCACCTTCGTGACATTTAGAAAATACCAATTCAAAACAGATAGCAACTGTATGAAACAAAAAAAAATGAAGTTTTAATTGAACTAATTGTGTGTGTTTTGAAATGGTAAAGTTATTATCAATTTAATTTTAGATTTTTTTTTTAAAAAAAAAAGTAAGAAAATCACACAGGGAATCATCTTCATTGAGTAAAAGACAATTCATATTGTTTCATCTGCCCCTTGGCGGTATGCATGCATGTATCTGCAATTTTAGAAAATTCTTTGCACGGTTCTTTCTTTTAAATCACCTAATGAACGAATAACTACAAAAAAATATATTTAAAAAAATTCACTTAACAATGTCGACAAAAAGATATAACCCACTTCCATCATCACTTAATAAAATCCACTTGCAGAAATTGAGTTACATTTGGAGTAGAGTAGTTGAATTATCTTGAAATGATTCCATCTCTGTTTCTTGTGGCCTTTTTTAAAAAAAAAAAGTTTGATTTGTATTATTTGAATGTTTGTTCAGGAAGGTACAACATTAGTAATGTTGGCAAAACTGCTTTACAAATAATCTTACTCTGTCAACCCCAAATATACATTAAACAAAAACCTTTGAAAGATTTGGATTGTTAAATTTAGGGGGTCACACATTGCCGTCCGTTCACAACGTTTTCAAATTTGACTCAGTCAAAGTACCAATTTAATCCCCCTAAAAAAAACTGTTCAGTTTGTAGAGTTGCCATTGGGATATCAACTCATCGATATACTGTCCTATAATTGCCATTTTACGGTCGTGAGGCTTGCCCAAAATGTTTAATTAAATCACGTTAAATTCCGCATTTCAAACAAGTTATTCTTCGATCACCTATGTATACATTCACTGTGGTGTTTTATACACGGACGGAGGTTTGCAAAAAAGCATTTCACAAGTGGCGGTTATCGCGCTCCGAATGTGCATGATACCTTACTTCCTGGTATCGCGGGTTTTGAATGGAGTCGGTATGCTTTTCAATGTGTTTTTTTCTCGATCCGATTTCATTACAAAGTTACGATCGAAAGAAAATTTTACCCTTGATTTAAAAAATATTGGAAAATTTTATTTTTTTAAAGCTTAAAGTTTCATAATTTAATAATGAAAAGATTAAATTTGATAACACTTTACACGGTGGGAAATCTTTCCCGGGTACCAGTATTTCTTCAACATGACAAAATGGTGACTCGACTGATGTGTACGAGGTTCTCAAGGTCTTGAAAGTGAAAAAAATTTTAGAGACGTTTCTGATTTTGACAAAAAAATCTTATACAAAGTTTCAGGAAAAACCGAAGAAGAAACAATTCAGCTCATCGCAATGATAAAGTTCCAGGTACTTATTTATTTTATCTGCTTTACTTCTCATTTGTTGCAACTTGTTAAGAAATGAAATCAGAATGGTTCAACTTAGCAATGCAGGCCATGGAGGAAGGAAATAACTTCAAGTTTTACTTTCACTCAGTCAATGTTCATTTTAAGTTTTCTGAACATGGGTTTCAATTTCCCCAGCAAATTTGTGAATAAATTTATTGTTTTTTAATTTTTAAACGAAAATATGGTTGGTTTTTTTACAAAGTTGAAAAGTTTCATGCAGATGCATGATGATGCTTGTTCACTCTGCCTCTCCCATTCCATGAAATAAACTCAAACATGTTTTGATAAAATGGGAAGGGTGATACCATTCTGTCGGGGGGAATTTGTGTTTTAATATTTTTTATTCATTCATTAATGTTTACCCTTGGTCTTTAGGATATTCAATAAATGTTTTCTATTAGTTGGGTTTCTATACTACTTTTATGTCAATGTGTTCATTATAATTTAATGAGAATGTGAATATTTTGCAAACATGGCCTGAAAACAATTACCCATCCCCTATTCTGGTGAACTTGGTCAAATCCATAGAAGTACATGTATGTATAGTGCCACTTCTACAATGTATTTAAAATTGCAACATTTTTTCTTTGCTTTGTCACTCCTATATTAAACTGTCTTTATTAGTTTATGTTTTTATATTTAATTTAGCCCATCTTTTAATTTACCCATTTATTTATTGATGTAGTTATTGAATAATTTTTGTTGCAGTAGCCTGGGATGACAACTGGTGGCGGAAAGTCATAGACGTCCCTTCAAAATGGAGATGATGTTGCTGTTGTCGCGGCGATTGGGCAATAATGCTCATAATAATTTTTACAACAAAGACCAGACATGCACAGAACTTCAACAAAAGCGATTTTTGTTCAAAGATATATTACTTTTCAGGGCCAACTCTTCCTCCACCATACAAAAGAACTCCATATAATTAGCACATTCTGGTACTACCTGTACCTGGCAATAGGAACAGGTTCAGTTTACAGGATCCTTCATTTTTAACCCCCCCTATGCAGGCTGAAATTTGGCCCAGTCGCACGGCACCACAGACAGTCACTGGGTTTTTTTGGTTGCATTGCCAATTGGTAGGTCAAATCACAGAGTCACACAGAGCTGTGTATGTACTGTCAGTGGTTTTGGTTTGACCTATCTACATGTCCTTAATTTGTTTGCACTGCACAAAGTCAATGGGTTGGAGTTAGTCAAATTTGAGTGTTTTTTGAGTGTTAAACCTATAGGAGGTTAATCTGGAATGGTTTGTAGTAGCACCATGTAAACAATCACTTATGATGAGACGGGTGGTTCTGAAAAGGACCGTTGGTATAACAACCCCAACGTTTCAATCAATATGCTCTGATCGTGTTTAGAAGATGATTGTTTCCTGAACACATCCTTGTTTATTTTCATCATGCAGCTAGATTATAGTAAACATTATGGTCATTGAATTAAGGGTTTTTGTTGCATCAATGCAGTTCATGAAACTGAAAATTAAAAAAAAATGATTTCAAATAATTTATAAAATTAGACAAAACGCTTTTTAACAAAATTATGCAAATTAGGTACATAAAATATTACAACACTGGCATTTTCACATATTGGCTAATTGACCCCCAGAAATGAAAGAACCCCAAACCCCTTAGATGACGATTCTTAAAAAAAAATTCAAATAGAGGTAAAATAGTGTCACGCAAAATTTAATTAGGTGGTTCTCTGAAATTTGCATATGCCTTGTTGCAAGGATGTGCTTTGTGTACATTTTCCCAATTTAGAGGTCAATTATTTTTCAAGGTTGATATTTATGATCCCTAATTGTATTGTTTGGTACTCTACTCTTGGAAACAAGCAAATAATATTTAATTGATAAAAATATAAGGACCCCATTGGCCAGGTCAGGTGACCATTGAGGTCATCCTGGGTCTTGCACCAGTGTGGAAATGGACCTTATCCTAGCCACAGTTGGTTTCATTGCCTCAACGCGGGGTTTTAGGAATTTTCAAATTCCAGGCGCTGTATGAAGAGTGTCTGAAGGGGAAAACAACTTTATGTGTTTATTGTGCACAGACAAATTGCAAAGATGGTTCAAGCGGGTTTGGGTCTTTAAACGTGAATTTCTCAATAAATTCCTGGGCTACGGGAATGGGCCCAAATTATTAACTTTATCCATCATTATCAATAATACTGATAATATTATACTATTATTTTGTTAAACAACAACTAGTATCAGGACATCCTCAAAACTGAAACACTTCATAAGTTCATTGATTCGATCATATTGCCTGTCAATGAACGGTGTTTAAACATTTTCTTTGCTGAATTATATTGTGGACACAAACAAAATAAAATTAATAAGGTAAATACAATTGTTTTTAATTTTGCCTAACACCGTCGTGACCCTGTATATCGTGTTTTCCCCAGTCTCTGTAAAAACTCACGGCGGGGCTCGGGCGGGTTGACCCCAACATCCTGCACTGTGCAGACGTCTTAAACTCTCGCCCATAAAACTATTGATTGGCTGGCTGAACCCTATATCGGGTTCTGGTTATGTGGGTTGGTAAATCCTATTTTTTAATTTAAAAAAATAATTAAATCGGAACGGGGGTGTTTTTTTTTATTAATTTTTCATTTTTTATACAACCTTTTTGTTATATAAATTTTATATCAATTTTCAAAATTTTTCCAACTGAAACCCCAACGGAATACTCCCCGGAAAAATAGAAAATTACATAAAACCTCGTAAAGTTTTTTCGACCCCATTCACATCCTCTTTACATTAAAAAGGCCGTCCTCGTTGAAAACTGCCGATCGTTTTGAATTTTTGGGGCCCTATATAAAAGAAACGGGGCCTAATAAAATAACCATTTTTGAGGGCCCCAATTTTTAAAATGGAACATTCTAGCCTTAAAAAGTTGAAATATCGTCAATTTTCAGCCCCAATTTAAAAAATTTCCCGGAAACCCGCCGTTACGCTAAAACCAAAATTTGGCTGGATAGGGGGTCCGTGCCCCCTGGGGGGCGGGGGTCACCCTTTTTCCGTTTACGTTGATACCTAACAGTCCCCGGCCAAAAAGTAAAAGGGTCTGGGGCTTTTCCCAAAAACAACTTGGGGGACCCAAATCGAAAACCCCCCTTTTAAAGGGGGCATTAACCCCTTATTCAAAACAAGAACCCCGCAACCCCAGTCCCCCTTTCTCCAACAATTAACTCATTCTATCGGCGCGTATCCGCACACCCTAACTGATTTTGATTGGTTATTTCGTCGCGCCCGTCCCCTCTCCCATTAGACGCGGGGTGTAAAACACCGGACACAATAACAGGTGTAAAAACATACATTTTCATCGTATAACAATCGTCCCGGGCCACTAAAGGGCAAAAAACGGAAACTTTTCGGGGGAAAAGTTACTTCTTCTTATGTGGTAAATCGTGGTTGCCCGCATTTTCCAAAAAACCCGGGTAACGTCTCAAGTCCAAGCAATGCCCCGGAAAATTGCTGATGCACTGAATGCTCG
Organism: Zoroaster sp. YZ-2022; assembly: GCA_029582265.1. Lineage (NCBI taxonomy): Eukaryota > Metazoa > Echinodermata > Asteroidea > Forcipulatida > Zoroasteridae > Zoroaster > Zoroaster sp. YZ-2022. Next base: position 11,967 of record JAQQFT010000365.1, on the reverse strand, counting down.
GTTCCTGGGGCATCAGTCCCCCAAATCCAAAAAAAGGGGAAAAATGAAAACAAGATGAAGGGGGAAAGCCTCAAAACAGAAAAAGGGCGAAAAACTGTTGAAATTCGTCTTTATATATAATGTACCCAAGCTTTTTTACAGACTTTTTAAAAACCCTTTACAATCGATACCGAAAATTGAGAAATTCTTTTGTTCCCCCCTTTTTTAAAGTCCCACAGGCGTAAATTTCGTGCGTTTTTAAAACCCTTTTTTTCGGGAGAATGGGACCTTCGATTTCAATGCAATTTCATCTCTTATTAAACGTAATAAAAAGAAACCGGTCCCTTTTTCGAATCTATACCGTAGTAAAGTTTCCCCTCATCAAATTCTGCAAGTTGCACCTTTCAAAATCTCTTTCTCCGGGGTCTTTCGTTTAGAAAAATCTCTGTGTGTGGGGGCACGTAAAAAAACCCCCGTCGCCCTTAACAAAATTAAAACTGGTCTGACCCCCCTTTTTTAAAACCATTTGCAGGACAGCGCAATTGTTTCGTGAATACTGTTTAAAAAGAACGGGGTCATCTAAGTTGGGGGTGGGATCCAATTTTTTGACTTAAAATGTTTTTTGAATGCGGGGGGTATTCACAAAACCTTTTTTTAAAATCCCAAAACCATCTAATTCAAAAGCCCAAAACCCAAAATTCTTTCCCGGAAATCTAAGCTTTTCCAATCCAAAAAAGCGGAGTGTCGGGCGGCACCGGCCGCCTAACAAGGGCAATAAGAACGGGTAAAAAATATAAAAAAAAACTGTTAATTTTTTTTCCGTTTTTGACAACGATTCCTTTTTTAAAAACATAAAAACCAAATCTTTTTCTCAGGATGATTGATTTATAGGTTTTTAGATTTAGGTTGTTGTAATTTCCCTTTACAGCAATTTCATGGTAGGGTTTTTTAAAATACAAAAAAGAGTTTCCCAAAAAAAAAAAGTTTTCAAAGTTCGTTCATTTCTAACCCATTGCCGGACTTTTTCCCCTTTAATACAAAAATTTTTTTTTAGCTAATCCTACTGTTTGCAATGTTCCCAACAGTGATAAAAACCACCCCACACCAGAATTTGAGGGAGTTCCACCTAGGAAGATTAGCGGAAAAAAAAAAATTTAACTCAAAAAAACATGTTTTTTTTTGTTGTATTAAAAACCATTTCAGGGATCAAATTTTTCCCGGAAAAGTATCATAAAGGGATACTTTTTAAAATTATGAAAACAAGATTATTGAGGGTGACACCAGGGAAATTTTTATTGAGTAGAAAACCCCGAGGAGATCAGAGCATACTGATAAAAAATGTCTTTTAAACTTATTTTTCAGAACTAATTACACCCCCAGCGTAGGAAATTTTCACCGCAATTATTTCACTTATCTTCTTTCACCATGCAAAGCTAAAAGTTTTCCCTTAAATGTCATGATTTTTTTTAAATATTATTACTAAAAAATAGTCAAAAAAAAATTTTTTAAAATTTAAATTTTAATAAACCCCGGGACTTGTCTGAGAATATTGGGACATACATTTTAAAAGTACCTGCAATGTATTAATACATGCATGACATTGGTAGACATGTCCAGCTGTACTACTAATTTTTTTAATTTTTCCCACCCCCAAACATTGTTGTTCACTGTTCAATTATTTATTTGTTTGTTTAAATTAATCAATTATTTAATTTCACGGGCCAATTCATTGAAAACACTGAGTACACCCCATTGATAACACATCAAAACGTTAGCATATGTTTTGTTTAAATTAACCCAAATTGTACTCATGCCGGGTTCACCTCCTAACGTTACCCCTTACAGCCCTTTTTACCACCACATAGGCACTGGTCTAAGTATTTCAAAAGAGCCCGGGAGGAAAACCCACGTAAAAATTTTTTTAAGAATTTTATTTACATAAACCGGGTACCCCCCAAATTAGTCCCGTTTAAAGAAATTATACCATTCACCACCCCATCCCGGACAAAAACTGCCCGACTGTCATCAACCTATGCAATGCTGTATGACCAACCAACGTTACAACACATCGGGACGGGGTTAAAACCCGGGTTTAAAAAGGCTTATTTTTAAATAAAAGTTTTCGTAAATTTGTCATTGCCCAGACTTACCCCCAAATTTAAAGTGAAAATTAATGTCTTTTTTCAACGATGAAACATCCACTGGTGAAGGGGAAAAAAAGGAAAAAAGTGAAAAACTCGCTTTTGTGGAAGGTTTTTCCGCAGGTCTTTTGCACCCAACTGTTAAAAAATGTGGCAGTTAATCGATTTAACGACCCCCGAAAAGAGCTTTTTAATAAAGTGACCTTTTTTAAAAAAATAGATTATGCTGGAAAACAAAAAAAAAAAAAGGGTTTTAGTCAATCACATAATACATTTGGGGAAACGAATTGATCAGAAACACAATTTTTTTAGGGGGCACGATAGCCCAGTCAATTGATTTGAAGGGGAAAAGTTCAATTCCTTAAACATGCATACATAATGAGCACGACCAAGAGCTGATTTAGATTCGCAACAGAGGTGAAACGTAAAGTGAAACGTTTAGATATGGTTTGATCCATCGAAAATCGATATCTGATGACCTAATCGCTGACGTGCAACTCTAGTTTCGTCTGCGTGTTATGTTCTAAGTATATGTCAAGTTTGAAGTTCATGTGAAGTTTGCAAATTATGTATTTTTTGTAGACAGTCTGTCGGAAAAAGAAGGAAGAAAAAAAAAAAAAAACGAACAAAACAATAGGTGTTCCGGGTACCGGGTACCGGGAACACCTAAAGCTCGAACAAAAACAATAGAGTGTTTCGGGTGCATGCCCGAACACCTAAAAAGCGAGCAGGGGAACAAAACAAATCCGTCCGCCAGCGCACACACACAAGATACCTTACTCAAAGATACCTTTTTACGGTCAGTGTCAAGTGTCGTACACGCAGAAAATTTCATCCTTAATTGGGAAACTTCATGTAATGGACTCAAGTATGACAATGAGTTATTGGGAAATCTTGTCTATGACCCACAAGGACTTACAAAGTTTGTGTTGGAAAAGGGGAATGCAACAACTGTCAAAGGATTTTGAAAACGATCTCAATCAACGTTTACAAGTGTGAGAAATTGACTAAGGTATGAATGGACCAAAACTGAAAATGGGCGAATTCAGAAAGAGAAAATTTAGTGGGTGCACTGGAGAATTGGTTGACAAATTACTGGAAAGCTTTCCAGGGCTACCGGGAACATGTACGGGTCAAAGAAATTCAGGCAAATACATTTGAAATGGATAAGAATAGTGCACATGTAATACAGATATAGATTTTAAGGCCATAGCTACTCCTGTGAATATCAGAATGAAATACAAGGTGCCCTTATGGTCACGTGGCATCAGTAAATTTATTCACTAAAGGTCACTGCAAAAGCTATCCAGCTATTAAATCACATTTTTCAATATCGTACATGTAGACTTTACTATGATCTGAGTTGGTTTTAAACAAACTGCTTTCAATCTCCATGAGGCAAAATCTTTGAGGTAAATGAGAACTTTCAATAAAGTGTCTTTTGCTTTGGAAGAAACTACGAGTAACAAGCAAAACCAATTTGTACCAAAATTTTAATTTCAAAATAATCCCATAAAAAGCATGTATAAAATGTGCATTTTACACAATTTATGCACAAGCTGACTTTGAGTTGATTTTACAATAGATATTGAACTAACTTGATGTGTCATTTAATAAGTACACTAGTGTTGTGTTCTGAAAGCTTTGTGAGTGTTGTGAGTATTATGTTTGTTGTGTTCTTGACAAAATAATATCCCTCAAAAGACAGGCCTGGAGTCACACACGTAACGCCATTTTATGTCAAACACGTAACGCCACAATTGCTAATGCTATTGAAAACAAAAAGGTTTTACCAAAATTGTGTTAATTATGAGTTGGTTTAACATGTATTCTTTATAAGGGATATAAATGACAAAAAGTAAACTCTGAAACCAACTCAGAGTTTTTAAAGGGATAAAATACCAAGTCAAAAAATTGTAATCGTCTGATGTCACACACATGTAACATCAGATATTTTCTAATGCAGTGGGACTCTCAAATTATAATTTTAAAAAGAAATCCTTTTTTAAATTTGAAAAAATATCCCTGTAGATAACACCAAAACCATATTCAAAACAAAAAGTACTCATACAACTTTTTCTATTAAATGGAGTACACCTCAAAACAATGTCCGAATGTCACACGTAACAGGAGAATGGCCCTAGTGGTATTTATAATAAAACAAAGGCAGTAAGTTCTTACCTATAAATCTCCCCTGTCTCCACCTTCGCTGACATTTATAGAAAATCTCAATTCCAAAACAGATAGCAACTGTATGTAAACAAAGAGAAAATGCAAGTTTTAATTGTAACTTAATTGTGTGTGTTTTGAGAAAATGGTAAAGTTATTATCAATTTAGATTTTAGATTTTTTTTACAAAATAAAAAGTAAGTAACCTCACATGTAAAGATCATCTTCATTGTATTAAAAAAAGACAATTCATATTGTTTTCATCTGTCCCTACTGGCGGTAATAAGCATGCGTGTATCTGCAATTTTAAGAAAATTCTATTGCACAGGTTCTTTCGTTTAAATCACCGTAATGAACGAATAACTCACATAAAAATATATTTAAAAAAATTCACTTACATAATGTCAGACTAAAAGATATAATCCACTTCACATCATCACTTAATACAAATCCACTTGCAGCAGTTGGGTTACATTTGGAGTAAGAGTGGTTGAATTATCTTGAAATGATTCCATCTCTGTTTCTTGTGGCCTTTGTTTTAAAAAAACAAAAAGTTTGATATTGTATTATTTGAATGTTTGTTCAGGGAAAGATTACAACTTATTATTAATGTTAGCAAAACTGCTTTACAAATAATCTTACTCTGTCAACCCAAGATATACATTAAACAAAAAACCTTTGAAAGATTTGGATTAATTAAATTTAGGGGGTCACATACCCGTCCGTTCTAACGCTCTGAAATTTGACTCCGAAGTCAAAAGTACCAATTTTAATCTCTGCATAAAAAAAAACTGTTCAGTTTGTAGAGAGTTGCCCATTAGGATATCAACTCATCGATACTGTCCTATAATTGCCCATTTTTTACCGGTCGTGAGGCTTGTCAAAATGTACTTAATTAAATCACGTTAAATTCCACGCATTTCAAACAAGTTATTCTTCGATCACACTATGTATACATTCACATGTGGTGGTTTTATACACGGACAGGCGATTTGCACAAAAGCATTTCACACAGTGGCAGTTGTCGCGCTACCCGATAGTGCATGAAATACCGTTACTTCCTGGTATCGCTGGTTGCCGAATGGAGTCGATATGCTTTTCAATGGTGTGTTTTTTTCTCGATCCGATTTCATTAACCAAAGTTACGATCGAAAAGAAAATTTTACCCTTGATTTAATAAATATTGCTGAAAATTTTATTTATTTTTAAACTTGAAGTTTCATAGATTTAATAATGAAAAGATTAAGTGCAGTAAACACTTTTACTTTGGTCGGAAATGCTATACCGGAGTGCCAGTATTTCTTCAACATGACAAAATGGTGACTCGACTGATGTGCCACAGCGGCAAAGTGTCTCAAGGTCTTGAAAGTGAACAAAATTCTGAGACGTTTCTGGTGATTTTGACGTACAAAAACTCATATACAAAGTTTCGGGAAAAACCGAAGAAGAAACAATTCAGCTCATCAGCAATAATGATAAAGTTCCAGGTACTTATTTATTTTATCTGCTTTACTTCTCATTTGTTGCAACTTGTTAAGAAATGAAATCAGAATAGTTCAACTTTTAGCAATGCAGGCCCATGGGGGAAAGGGAAAATAACTTCAAGTTTTACTTTCACTCAGTCAATGTTCATTTTAAGTTTTCTGAACATGGGTTTTTCAACTTCAACAAAATTTTGTGAATGAATTTATTGTTTTTTTTTAATTTTAAACGAGAAATATGGGTTAGTTTATTGTGCAAGTTGAAAAGTTTCATGCAGATGCATGATGATCGCGTTGCACTCTGCCTCTCATTTCCATGAAATAAACTTTAAAGCATGTTTTGATAAAAATGAAATGGTGATACCATTCTGTCGTAGGGGATATTTGTGTTTTAATATATTTTATTCATTCATTAATGTTTATCACATATTTTTAAAGGATATTCAATAAATATTTTCTATTAGTTGGGTTTCTATACTACTTTTTATGTCAATGTGTATCATTATAATTTAATGAGAGTGTGAGTATTTTGCAAACATGGCCTAGAAAACAATTACCCATCCCCCTATTCTGGTGAACTTGGTCAAATCCATAGAAGTACATGTATGTATAGTACCACTTCTACAATGTATTTCAAATTGCAACATTTTTTCTTTGCTTTGTCACTCCTATATTAAATCTGTCTCTTATTATGTTTATGTTTTTTATATTTAATTTAGGCCCTATCTATTTAATTTACCCATTGTTATTGATGTAGTTATTGAATAATTTTTTGTTGCAGTAGCCTGGGATGACAACTGGTGGCCCAGGGGAAAGTCATAGAACACTTCAAAATGGAGATGATGTTGCTGTTGTCAGCTTGATTGGGCAATAATGCTCTTAATAAGTTTACATGGCCACAAAGACCAGACATGCACAGAACTTCAACAAAGGCGATTTTTTGTTCAAAGATATATTACTTTTTCCAGGGCCAACTCTTTTCGCTTCCACACCATACAAAATGAACTCCATATAATTTAGACTTCATCTCATGCTACTACCTGTACCTAGGCAATAAGGACACAGGTTCAGTTTACAGGATCACTTCATTTCTTTAACCTCCTATGCCCAGGCTGAAATTTGGCCCAGTCAGCACGGCACCTGGGCAAGTCACTGGAGTATTTTGGTTGCATTGTAATTGGTAGGTCAAATCACCAGAGTCACACAGAGCTGTGTATGTACTGTCGAGTGGTTTTGGTTTGACCTATCCTAGCCACATGTCCTTGCATTTATTTGAGTGCACTGCACAAAGTCCAATGGGTTGGGAGTTACATACAAATTTTGAGTGTCTTTTGAGTATTAAACCTACTCAGGAGGGTTAATCTGGAATGGTTTGTAGTAGCCTGCATGTAAACAATCACTTATGATGAGACAGCCAGGTGGTTCTGAAAAGGACCGTTGGTATAACTTTCGCTCAACGTTTCAATCAATATGCTCTGATCGTGTTTAGAAGATGATTGTTTCCTGAACACATCCTTATTTATTTATTTTCATCATGCAACTAGATTATAGTAAACTATTGTATGGTCATTGAATTAAGGTTTATTTACATCAATGCAGTTCATGAAACTGAAAATTAAAAAAATGGATTTCAAATAATTTGTAGAGTTAGGGTACAAACGGCGATTTTAACAAAATTATGCAAATTAGGTACATAAAATATTACAACACTGGCATTTTCACTATATATGGCTAATTTGACCCCTCAGAAATGGAGAACTTCCCCCAAAACCTTAGATGACGATTCTTAAAAAAAAATTCAAATAGAGGTAAAATAGCGTGTCACACGCATATTTAATTAATTGGTTCTCTGAAATTTACATATGCCTTGTTGCGAAAAGGATAACTTTGTGTACATTTTCCCAATTTTAGAGGTCAATTATTTTTCAAGGTTGATATTTTATAGTCCCTAATTGTATTGTTTGGTACTCTACTCTTGGGAAACAAGCAAATAAAATTTAAAAATTGATAAAAATATAAGGACCTTATTGGCCAGGTCAAGGTGACCATTGAGGTCATCATGGGTCTTGCCCACCAGTGTGGCATGGACCTGTATCCTTAGCCAAAACGTTGGTTTCGTGCCGCTAACGGCGGGGTTTCTAAAATTTTCTAGAATTCCAGGCGCTGTATGAAGAGTGTCTGAACGGAGAAAACAACTTTACGATGGCTGTTTATGTGTGCACAGACAAATTGCAAAGATGGTTCAAGAAACGGGGTTTGGGTCTATTTGGGAGCGTGAATTTCTCAATAAAATTCCTGGGCTGGGGAATGGGCCCAATTATTAACATGTTTGGGCCATCCATCATTATCAATAATACATTAATATTATTACTATTATTTTATTAAACAACAGCAACTAGTATGGCGACATCCTCAGACATGGGGAAACACTTCATAAGTTCATTGATTCGATCATTATTGCCTGTCAATAAGACGGTGTTTTAAACATTTTCTTTTTGCTGAATTATATTGTGGACACAAACAAAATAAAATTAATAAGGTAAATATACAATTGATTTAATTTGCCCTAACACCGTCGTGTGTATAGCTTTTCTGTATATTCAATTACTTTCGAGTCTCTGTGAAAAAACTACACAGGCAGGGGACTCGGAGAAAAGGATTCGAACCCGCAACATCCTGCTTACTAGTGCAGACGTCTTAAACTCTCGACCACTGAGCTTGCCCGATGGTGATTGGCTGGCTAGAATCCTATATTAACCTTGGTTCTACCTTGATATGGCAGGTTTGGTAAATACTACTTATTATAATAATTTAAATAAATAATTGAATCCAGGAACTGGCATGTTTTATTTATTTATTAATATTTCATTTAATTATACACAAGCCTATATTAGTTATATCACATTTATATCACATTTTTAGCACATAAAATGCTCTGACTACCAACACGTAACCTTCGAAACGGAACCTCGCGCGCTAAAATATGAGCAGAAATATGTGCACATAAAACAGCCGTCGTAAAGTTGTTTTCCGATCCCATTCACACGTCCTCTTCATACATTCAAAATGGCCGTCCTCGTTTGAAACACAATGCCGATCGTCTTGTAATTTTTCGGGCCTATAAGGAAACGAAATATGTAGGAATTTCAGTAAAATAACCATTTTTTTGGGGGCACCTGAATGGATATTTAACATGTAAGCGAACATATCTAGCCTGTCAAAATAGTTGTAGAAATATCGTCAATTTCAGCGCCTAGATTTAGAAAATTCTAAAACCCATAGCCGTTAGCGGCAATGAGACCAACGTGTGGCTAAGGATGGGTCATTGCCACACTGGTGAAACAACAGGGTCATCCTCTTTACCGTTTACGTTGATACCTAACACGGTGCCCGGCCACAAAGTAAAAGGTCTGGGGCGGTAATCACAAAACCCAACAATGGGGCACTTAAGATTGCCCTTAAATCATCAACACCCGCTTCTTAAGTGGGCACTTAACTACCTATTCACAAAACATCTAAGAACCCTGCTTAACCCAATGCCCTATGTCACAACAATTAACTCATATACATATACGAGCGCGTATCACGCATCTATCCCTAACAATGATTTTGATTGGATATGTTCAGTCCGCGTCACGTCTCCTCTCATTATTAGACGCGCGCGTGTAAAACCACCCCGGACACAATAACGAGAGATGTACATTGTACATACACTTATAGTACATCGTATAACATTAAATGCTATTATGGCCACTAAAGAGGCAAAAAGCCAGAAAGCCAACTTTTCGGAGGAAAGTTACTTCTTCTTATAGTGAGTGGGAGAATCGTGAGTATGTACTACGACACGTTTCTCATCTAAAATACCGGTAACGTCTCAAGTCCAAGCATAATGCCTGGCGAGAAATTGCTGATGCACTGAATGCTAGTTTCCGTAAGTGCATCGGGATGTCGCCGTCAAAGAAGTGGCAAAATATGAAAAGCAAGATGAAGGAGGAAAGCCTCAAAACATCGAAAGGAGTCAAAGACAACTGTTATGAAATTCGTCATTTATATATATAATGTATCACCAAGCTTTCTTGACAGACTTATTGAAACTACATTTACAATCATAATGCCGAAGATTGAGAAATTCTTATTGTATACCCATGTTTCTTAAAAAGTCCCCACAGGCGTAAGGTTGCAGTGCGTTTAATACCTTTATTTCCGGGAGGAATGGCACAGCTTCGATTGGTCTGAGATGCCAATTTCATCTCTTATTAGAACAGTAATAAATAGAACACCGGTCCGCTTCTGTCGAATCTATACCGTGAGTAAAGTTTCCCGTCATCAAATTCTGCAAGAGGATTGCACCTTTCACGAAATACTCTTTCTCTCCAGTGCTCTTTCGTTTAGATATATCTCTGTGGTGCGCGGCACGTAAAAGCGACACCCAAGCGCCCGCTTAACAAAGTTAAGACTGGTTGACACGCTTAGATTTAAGACGCATTTAAGCGGACTTAGCGCAATTGTTTCGTGAATACTGCTTAAACTGAACGGTCATCTAAGTTGGGTATTTAGTGATGCTTAATTTGTGACTTAAGTAGTTTGTGAATACGCCGGCGGTATTCACAAAACACTAAGTCACAAAATTGTGCAACCCACTAAATACCCAACTTAGATGACCTGTTCAGTTTAAGCGTATTCACGAAACATTGCCAAGTACCCCGTTAAATTCGCGTCTTAAATCTAAGCGTATCATACCAGTCTAATTCTTAAGCAGGCGCGCTTAGGTGTCATGGCGGTTTTTTACGTGCCGCGCACGCAGATCTAACGAAAGAGTTCGAGAAAGAGTTTCGTAAGGTAAACTCTTGCAGAATTTGATGACGGGAACTATCACGGTATATATCGACAGAAACGGTGTTCTATTACCGATCTAATAAGGACGAAATTGCATCTCTGACCGAACGAAGCTGTGCCTCCTCGAATACAAGTTTTGTTATTTTATCAAGAATTTGTTTACGTTATTCAAACTTCCATAATCATGCAGCATAACACCACGATACTTTGGTTTATATGATTAAAGATACATTATATATATAATATATATATATAAATGACGAATTTCATACCAGTTGTCTTTGACCTTTCGATGTTTGAGGCTTCTTCCTTCATCTTGCTGTTCATATTTTGCCATTTCTTTTGGAGTTCGGCGACACCCCGACGCACTGACGAAACTGGGCATTCAAATCAGCATTTCTGCCAAGGCATGCATTGTCTTGACGAGACGTTATTTTAATGAGAAACGTAGACATTCTCACGATTCTCCACTCACTAAAAGTAATCTCCTTCTCGAATAGTTTGGCTTTCGGCTTTTGCCCTTTAGTCCATTGTTGCACGATTGCTATACAATTGTATGCCATTGAGTGTCCGGTGTTTACACGCGCGCGTCTAATAATGGAAGGGGTGACGGGACTCGAAATAAACAATCAAAATCATTGTTAGGGGTAGATGTGGAAACGTCGTATATATTTTTCCCAAATTTTTGTGGAGCGGGGGACTAAGTTAAGGTTCTTAGACGTTTTGTGAATAGGAGTTGGCTCCACTTAAGTTAGCAGGGGGCTACGATTTAAGCAATCTTAAGTGCCTACTAGTTGTGGAAACCCCCTGACCACTTCAATGACCGAATGCAATTGTCCCATGATATAGGACATGAATTAAATTACCGGATATAGTTTCAGTTTCAGTTTAGTTTCAGTTTATTTTTTTTCCACTCAATCAGAACACAACAAATTAAGATATAAGGCCAAAAAAAAAATACAAAATCAGTTAAACAATAATACATGTAATTATAAACGAAGGCCAATGTGACAAGGTGATTAATGGTGGAGGTCTCCAAAAGCAAGCTTCGAGTAGAGACCCCAAAAATAATGTGTGTAGAAATTTAACTGAGCTAATACAACTGTAATACAACTAGATACATAAATTAAAGAGAAATATATTAATGTTACCTTACACATAAACAAGACAGGAAAAATTAATGAGACAAGGAGCATGTGCTACACAGCATAATATATAATGAAAGATCGAGGGGATTATTAATATAAAAGTAAGGAGTAACTTAAAAAATTAAAATTAGCTGAAATTAAATGTTACAGTATTTTCCAACAAGCTTTCTTGAGCTTTTTAAAAAAAAGTTTAAGACTTTGAGGGTTCCTAAA
>JAQQFT010000364.1:0-28954 GCA_029582265.1 Zoroaster sp. YZ-2022 | reverse complement strand
ACGGGGGAAACCCTCTAAACAGTGGCATTTTCAAAGGCCCTTGAATCAGTACAAAAGTGGCGGGACCCCGGTGAAAGGGCAACGGATGAGAAAGCGGTGGTGACAGTTCTGCTCAGGAAGAAGAGGTTAATCCAGGTGGGTTTTTTTCATTTATTCTTTTTATTTGCCAGCAAAAAGAAATATTTAATAAGTGAACAATCAATAGAGTTAAACAATTAGAAAAAAAAAAAAGAAAAAACCCTGGAGGAAAGCCAATAGTACAAAAATCTAAGTGGCTAACCGAATGATTCTCAACACCATGGAAAAAAAGACCAGACATGCCCCTGGTTGAATTGCATTGCCCATCAGCCAAGACGAGCAGCTTTAAAAAAAAAAATCCAAACAAAACAATCATTTAAAAGGGGAACGGGTTTCAGACCCAATTGAATAAATGTAAAAGAACCAAACAACAAGTAAAATTTAAAATATAAATAAAAAAAAAATAGATATGGATCTGGCGATTACTAAAAGGGTTTTTAGTGCCATTTAAACAACAAGGAGGCTTATAAAAAAATTTTCCCCTCACATGAGATGGCAAAAGGACTACGCATTATCTTACTATTTCTGGACTGTCTTTGCAGGTCTCTGGCTACTAATTGGCCCACCCCTGGCCAAAAGCAGAGAATTCCTACAACATGGAATCGCTCACACAACAAGTGTTGAAGCATCGGTTCAATAAAACAGAAATGTTGCCATCTGATACAACTTAATATTTTAAAGTTTTCTTGTTTTGCAGAGACGATGCTGCAATTCCTGAGGCCAGTTTGACAATATTGCATATCATCTCAAATTCATTCTTGTTATTGTCGTCATAAATATGAACAGTGGCGGTGTAGATCTGCAGAGGCAAAAGGAAACATTACTCATATATTTATCCCCCTTTTTGTAACTATTACAAACTCTAAAAAACTTACCCACATGTACCTGTCTTGGTATGTTTGTACAGGCTGTCACAAGTACACAAATAATGGCTAATGATAAACACCCTTTTAATTTCCAAAGACCTTTAATTGGTTTGATAGATGGTTGACATATGACCATTGATAGATTTTCACCCATAGGGTTACTCAAAACACATTGTCCCCGAAAAAGGTGTTTAAACCAGTTTAAAAAAATTTTAATTTTTAGCCTGATTCAGTAAGGTCTTTTTACATTTGGAAAAATTGACACAGCCCCAGACAAAATTGCGTTTTAATGGCCCTTCAAGCCAAACCTTGATTTCAAAGAGAAAAATTTTAAGATTTTTAAATCTCCACCTCCACCGATATCAACATCTACGTTAATTTTCCCCTTCGGGTTTAAATTTTTTACCCCCCGATTCCTCTGACCTTCTTCGATTTTCCTCCCCCCGCGTTCTTCTCCACCCCTCCCAGCCTTCCATTTTCTCCCGCCTTTTCTCCATCCCGCTCCCAGTTCCTCTTCCACATCCCCCCCATTTCCCTTTTCCCCATCATCCGCCCCCATTCCTCTTCTCCCATCACCCTTTTTCCCTTCTTCCCCATCATCCCTCCCAGTTCCTTTCTCCAATATTCTCTTCCATTTCCCTCTTCCCATCATCCTCCCATTTCCCTTTCTCCATCATCCTCCCCAGCCCCCTTTCTCCATCATCCGCCCCTTTCCTCTTCTCCAATATTCTTTCCATTTCCCTCTTCTCCATCATACTCTCCCAGTTCATTTTTCCATCCCCCCCGTTCCTCTTCCACCTTCCCCCAGTTCCTCTTCCCCATCCTCCCATCCCCGTTCTTTTTTTCCTTTCCCCCCCCAGTTCCTCTTCTCCATCCTCCCCCATTTCCCCATCTCCACCCCCCCTCCCCAGCTTCTTTTCCTTCCTCCTCCACCCCTTCTTGTTTCCTGTTTATTTTTTTTCTTCCCCCTTTTTTGCCTTCTTCCCCTTTTTGTCCTTTTTTTCTTTCCTTTTTTTTCCCCCTCCCCTACGTCACCAGCCTCCATGGTTATGTCCATCTCCTCACCTCCAAATTATATTGTCGTTTGGGGTAATGTGGTGGCTGTTTTGAGCTGAGAGTCCCAACCAACACTGAAAAGCATGGTGAGATTCAAAAACCCTTTAAAATTAAAAAAATTCTTGAAAAGCAGGCAGTCTCGACCACAGGGCATGTAAAGCCGGGTATTTTGGATTATATTTGCCATTATCAGGGGGTTTGAGTTTTTTTTATTACCCCTTTTCTAAATTTCAATAGTGGGTACCATTTTAAAAGGGGGAGAAAATAGGGGGTTATTTGCTTTTTTTGTTAAGTAGCCCATAAGTTTCCCAGGGACGGACGGACACCTTAGGAGAAACCCCTCCACCCTTTGGGGCTGAGGGTAAAACAAAAAATGTTTAAATACCACACAATTCCATGGTCAACTTTAAGGGGGGGGTTTTCCCTTTTAACCATTGCTTTGCCATTCAATCGAAAATATTTGAAAACATTTCAACTTCAACATTTAAAAACATTTAATTTTGAAAATTTGCTTGTAAAGTCAAGGGACGGTAGTAGAACATGGGGGATTTTTAAACCAAAAAAAATCCATGGGGTTTTTTTAAAATTTCCCAGAAAAGGTTTTGACAACTATCGGGTAAGATTATGCCACCTCCGGTTGGCCCCATTTAGGCCGGACTTGTCAGATCGTCGATGGTGAAGCTCGGCTGTCTTCCCCCGTCGCTGTCTTCCCCCCGTCGCTGTCTTCCACCCAACCTTAACACTGAAAAGGGTGAGATTCAAAAAACTGAAAAATAAAAAATTTTAAAGGGCGATTTAGGGGGAGTACAGACCTTTTCCCAAGTCCATATTTAATTTAATGAAAATTTTAAAAGAACCCAGGACGTTGTTTTTGGGGTGATATATCTCCCCACTTTTGGGACCGGGGAATGTCCTTTGATATCCCCCCCGATTTTCCCGGATTGAATAAAATTTTCAATTTGATAACCATAAAAGAAAAACCAAGCAAAAAGATTTTAAAGATAATCAAAAAACCGAATGCACCAAAGAGGGACCCCACCCCGTTGTTTTTTTTCACAATATTTTTGATGCCTAAACATTTTCATTCAGTTTTGTTCAAGAAAGAGATAAAAGAAAAAAAAAACACAAAAGAGTTCAAGCTAATTCCCCCAAAAATATAACCAATCCCCAGATTTTTGTTGTCTGTTGAAAAAAAAAAAAAGGGATTAGTACCTTTCTATCAATTCCATATAAATGTTTTTTTTTTGTTGGGCTTTTGTGATTTATGCTAATTGAAATTTTCTTTATTAATCTCAAATTTGGATGTCACCCAATGCAAAGATGCAAATCATGTTTAGTTTGTGTAAAATTATTATTTTTTTTTTTCTTCAAAATGTCAGCTCCACTAATTTTTTGGGATTGTTTTGCCCAGGCCCAACCCAGAATCCAATGTGTTACAGATCGCACATGGCACTACGATTTTTTGAGTATCCGACCCCTTTAACAAAACCTGGCCCCGCCCAAAAAAAACCAATTAGGGGGATGTATCCCATTAAATTTTATCCCATTATAATTTAAACATTTATCCCTCCCCCCCATTTTCAACAGGATCAAAGCGCTGAAGAACGGGTGCCTGTAAAGTTAAAAAAACTTTTTAGGATGGCTTGCAAATTTTTGGAAGAAAACCCGGGGATAACTTTAAAAAAAAAAATTGGCGGTTTTTTTAAAATTCTAAAAATTTTTTAAAAATTAGAAATTTAAAAAAACCAAATAAACACCACGTCTCCGGGGGGCAAAAGGGTTTACTTCCCCAAAAAAAGTGCGCAAATCCACAAAAAAATTTTGTCAAGAAACGGGCATTTTTTGCACGGGGGCCTCCTGTACTGTGGGGCAAACCTGTCTACTGTAGAAATTTGTGGAGAACCGAGACTTTTTTCCACGGGGGCCCCTTTTGGGGAAAATCCTGATAGTAGATTTGTGGCCAAGAGAGGAGACTTTTTTCCAAGGGTCCTCCTGTCCAAAAATCCGAAAAGTTTTGGGTGGGAAGAGGATTTTTTTCGCACAGGGTCCTCCTTACTGTGTGCAAACTGACTAGTAGATTTGTTGAAAAGAGGGATTTTTTTACGGGGCCTCCTGTCTGGGGTTCCCTCTTCGGTTTTTTGGGCTTGGTGTCGACTTCTTCCCCCCGGTTTTTTTTTTGGCGGGGTGTTGTTTACCCTTTTTTTTCCTTTGCCGCTTGTTGACTTGTTTCCCCTTTTCATTTTAGCTTTTTGGGAAGGGTTGACGGCGAACCGGGGGGGACTTTTCCCCCATTTCTTTTGTGTAAGGGACTTGTCCTCCAATTTTTTTTGTGGAAAATTTTTGTGCTTCCATTTTTTTTTTAGCTTGTTGGGGGAGGGGGTGACTGGATGACTTCTGTCTGTGTTTTTGGTTTGAAGGGGGTGATTGCTTCCCCCGGTGATTTTTCCCCCCCCTTTTTGGGATTTGGGGCAGCCGGTTGATTGGGACTTCTGTCTGTTTTTTTTGGTTTGAAGGGGGGCTTGCTTCTGGTTTGGGGGAAGCTGGGTGGAACCTGGCTGACAGGGTGACTTTTTCCCCGGTTTTGTGGTGTGTGGGCTTGTTCTCCATTTTTTTTGGGTCGAAGTGTGGACTTGTCCCCCCCTTTTGGTGGAAGGGGGGACGCCCCTCCGACCGAAACAAAAGAAAGGCAGATATAACGGGAAAATTTGTTTTACTGATTCTGTAAAACTGCTCGGTGGGACCCCCCAATTTTATTATTTTTTTAGGTATTATTTGGTGCTGAAAGGGTTTATTTATTGTTGATCGCATGAAATCAACGGAATGTCACTATCGGGGATCTCACCAAGTTTTTTGTGACCGACTGGGCGGGAAAATTTGGGAAAAAAAAGGGGGTAAAAAGATTCAAGGAAAGCGAAACGAAAAGAGAATTTTTGCATCAAAATTTGGGAAAAAACAGTGCATCCTTATTGTTGCGTCAAAAAATTTCGCTTCGCTTTTTTTTTTACGTGGGAACGGGGCTTAGGTTTTAAATTTTACTACCAGCCTAGCCTTTTAATTAGTTTACCCGCGTCGCCGCCCACGGCTGTCGTGCAACCCAGCCAGCCGCATCCACCATTTCTGGTACGCAGCGCGCCTTATCAGGGACATGGGAACAACATTTTTGCAACCTGAAACCGCGGCCCCAAAGGCCCGACCCCTTTTAAACCCCAGCTTATGTTTTTTTTTTTTCCCGTCGTGTAATTCCAGGACGTTTAAAATTCAAAAACTATAAATATAATACTTTTTAAATGAAGGTTTATTTTTCGGGTGCCAATAAAGCCCCTTTATTATACGTCCTTTTTTTCTTGGTTTCATTACGCCCTTTGGGGGGTATACCGACGAAAATTTGATCGGGGTATCGGCCCTTTATGGGCCCCCATCGAAAAACGAGCAAAACAGGTCGGGAAACCATCAATACCATCCATCATTCATAAACCAACAGGTAAAAATTAATCAAATTAAAGACTACATGTATTTTTTAAAAAACGCATCGATGGAAGAGTAATGTTTTAAACGATTTGGATGTCGTAATTTTTAAATGGGGCCCAAACGTTGAATACAGTACATTGTGGATTTTTGAAAAACTTTTGCCCTTTTTGAACTTTTGAAACTGGACGTACCATTGTTAGGTAAACCCGGAAAACCCAAAGAGGAAACCCCTTTTCGTTCACCCGGGGTGATATAGCATGGAACCCACCCAAAACAGCGACTGACAAAAGGGGACAAGGGGGGATGCCGGCTGAACATAGACAGTTCTG
Source organism: Zoroaster sp. YZ-2022 (assembly GCA_029582265.1). Classification (NCBI taxonomy): domain Eukaryota; kingdom Metazoa; phylum Echinodermata; class Asteroidea; order Forcipulatida; family Zoroasteridae; genus Zoroaster; species Zoroaster sp. YZ-2022. The sequence continues at coordinate 23,157 of JAQQFT010000364.1, read as the reverse complement.
TATGTGGGGAGGGGGGCGGGGACTTATCTTTCGGGGGTGGCGGTGGTTTTGGGGGGCTAAAGTGGGGATGCACGGGGTCAGCGGGATTCCCGGCAGATCCAGGTCGGCACCCAAACGCAGACTTTAAAGCCGTAAAACACCAGCCCCCCACTACTACTAGTACTAGTACTACGTCAGTTGAGAGGTTTAAATAAATTTAAAATCAAAAAAAACAAAAATTTTTTTTTTTTTCCCAAAAAATCGACCCAAAGAATCCGTAAAAAAAAACCAAACTGAATGGCCGAAGAAAAAAACTGTTTTTTTTTACGTACGACCTTGTCTCAAAGGGCCAACGTGTTGAAGAAGTTTTTCCTTCCTCACAATTTTTGGGGCGAGACCTTTCCCCAATGGGGGGAAAAGGCCCAAAAAAAGACTATAGGTAAGAAAGACATGACCCAAAAAAGGTAATCGATATTCTGACAGACCATTAGTCCGCCCTTTTTTTTTTTAATAGTCCGACAGCCCATTACCGACGGCACAAGTCCAAATTTATTTTTTTCCCATTTGTCTGAAAGCCCTTGTCAGACAGCTCATTATTCCTACAATTTTTTACTGAATAGTCTGACAGCTCTTTGTCGAATCTTAGTCTGACGCTCTTATGACAGCCTTTTGTCCGACAGCCTTAGTCCGGGCAGTCTTAGTCCGACAGCTGATAGTCCGACACTGAAATCCGACACTGAAGTCCGACGAGTCCGACGCAAAACTGACGGGATAGACCCGACAGCGACCGACAGCTCTTGTCCCACGCTGTAGAGACATTTTTGACCCAAAATGGGGAAACAAAAATTAAAAAAAATGAAAAAAAAAACTTTTGTTTTTTTAAAAAAATGTGGCAAGTAAACGGGCCAAAAATTTGAAAATCGGGTGTTTTTATGGATTTTCTGAAAAGAAACACATCGTAAAATTTTTTATTCGGGTTTTCCCCCAAAACCCCCCAATATTCACGTTAAACTTGAAATTTTGCGTTTGGGGCAAACTTTTAATAGCGGTTTTTTACCGGGGCCCGTTCCCATCCCACCTTGGGCCCCATCAAAAGCACTTCGATAGGGTTAAAATAAATCAAAAGAGAATAAGAATTGATCAAGGAGTTCCCCCGGCAACCTAACCATACAATAACAGATGTTGTTATTTCCCAAAAAATCTCATTTGGGGAAGGTGGCTCGATTTACCAGGTTGTAAAATTTTTTGGGCAGATTTTTGGTTGGCAAAAAAAGTTCCGAAGTCTGAGAGGAAGGAGGAAGGACTGTATTCGTGCAAAAAACTCGGCCAAGTCACCATCCCGGGTTTTGCATAGAAGGGAAACCAAAAAGGCCACATTTTCTGAACACTTTTATCTTCTTCCCTGTTTGATGTTGCCAGGTTTAGGTTTTCCTTTGTTAAAAAATTCTCTTTATTGCGTCATGGGTAGAGTGGCTCGAGCCATCCGCCCCTCAAGAAGGTTCCCTTTCTGTTATGGGAGGCTGGCAACCTGTTCTGAAGGCTTTTGTGTTGAGAGACCTCCCTGGTGCTGGGAAATTCTCCGGGATCTGGTCTATCAAGGTTTTTCTTCAAATTGCTTTAGCAGCCTGGCCACCGGTCCCAGGCATCCATCGTCGAAAAGAACAGGGGGTTTTTTTGGGGCCCAACACACCCCCCGAAACCCTTTTAAATCTTTTTCCTGTTATGAGCCTGCTGGGATCGCAGGTTTTTTTTGGGTCTTGAAAGGACCCAGTGAGAACATTTTCAAAACCTGCTTAAGTGTCGGGGGAAGGATTTATTCCCCAAGTGGCAATCCCCCGTGAGTAGTTCAAAGATCCAAAGAAAACGCGGAGTTCCCCAAAACTTCCCCATACAGAAAATTCTTCTGACTTAGAAAGAGAATGGGGGTTTTATTCATAAGGTCCCAGTACATGAAAGTGGACCTTTTTCTGCTGTCGTTTCTCCAAGCCGTGGAGATTTCATCTTTGCCCCGCTGGATGAAAGCTCTCTGGAATTTTTTGGGGCAGGGGTGACGTGGTGCCTGGGTTGAGTTAGGTGCTTTCAGATACAGTCAGCTGCCAGAGGATGCTAAACTGCCCCTGTGAGGGCTGTGTCCAGCCCGAACCTTCCAAGACATCCCCAGTATTCCCGGTGCATTTTTTGTAGACCACTAGCAAAACCCCAAGACTTCTCAATGGTGGCTGGATTTCCCCTGTACAAACTTTGCCAGGGGGAAAAAAATTTTTGGCAAATGTAGGGCTGGGATTTGTCCGGGTTCAGAAATTGACAGTTTTCTCGACACCATGCCATGTTTATCATAGCAGGGGGGACTTCTCAGAACAGAGGAAGGAGTGCAATTTTGCTGGGGGGTCTTTTATGGGGGGTTGCATAGAGGCGATAACAGCCCATGCAATGGCATATCCACTAGTGAGTTCTTCTGTCTCTAAAAGGGGAGTGCATGCTCACCCAGCTGTGTTCCTCGCCCTGGCCTATCAACACCCTCGACTGGAAATGTCGCACAAAGCACTGGTCTTCAAAGCTACGCGACAAAACATCTAAATCCCAACAAAAATTGGTGTTTAATGAAATTGATTTCTTACTTTTTGGGGAAAATTAAACAGAATTTTCAAAATGTTTATTTTGCACCTTCCCCGAAAGGGGGGGCAATATTGAAATTTTTAAAACAAAACAAAACAAAAAAACCCCTTTCTAGTTTTTCAAAAATTGATAAATTAGGGATTATAGCCCCCAGGTGACCCCGCATGACTATAGGATGTAATATTATGATTAAGTCAAAATAATCATGTTTGCCAAGTTTTATAGCTTTTTGGGCGAACAAAAAAGGAAAAGGGGAAAATACGATTTTTGACCCAAAAAGGGCAAAAAACCTCAAAACGCCCCCAGTGGCGATCTTTTAAAAAACCCGGGGGGCTCTTGCTAAATTTAATTGTAGGCCCTAAGGAAGCTTGTGCAAAATGGTGCTTTATCCGCCAGTAACGTAATCTGAAATTTAACACTAAGCCACCTGACTATAATAACCCCATTTTCACAGCCAGAACTGTGATTGAGAGAGTTGAGACAGGGACCAGTTTTTTTTGGTCACGGGGTTGCTGAATGCCATTTTCAGTCCAAATGCAGCACAACCAATGTGCAGTCTAGTCTGGTACCCTGTGTATAGGTTTTTTGACCGACGAGGGTTCTAACGGTTTCGCAACTCTCTCAATAAAAGCTCTGGTCACAGTGGGATTATAATACATGAATGTTTGAAGTGCTGATGGTGCAAAACTGGCCCCGATTCACAGAGTTAACTTTTTATTTAAAAAAATGTAATCACAAATTTTAAATTAAACATATTGAAATGTATATTTATTACAATTAGTGAGCCTATTTTTCCTAAACTACAGAGTGTGAAAGATTTTCTTGTTTAAACGAATTAAACATTTTGGGCATTGATGGCTACTATCATTTTGGGACACCCTGACTGTTTTATATTGTTGAACATTTTGCATTAACAATATTCTCTTGAAACTACATGATTTTGAATAGATGGACATGAAGTTATGTAAAGAAACATGACTTCAAATTAAAATTGCCAATTATTTCAGGGTTGTTTATATGTACATCCTTTTAAATACTGATCTTTGGAAATGCATCCGCTAACTGAAATACTGTGAAGAGAATTTATTAAGTTGACGGATTATAGCATAACTATGACAAACTTAATGGGGGTATTAGAGTTTTAGTTGTATCTCAGTATGCATGCATGCATCGAGACACAACATAAAAATCTCATTAGAGAACAAAACAAACCTGAAACATTTTGGGCATCGATGGGCACAGATACTTTGAAAAGCCTGCATTATCATAATAGAGGAGCTAAAATTATTGCGTCACGCTACGGCAACGCTTTCGTTAGTCCTTTGAAGTTTTACGTTGCCGTTCTGGTGCAAGCTCAAATCATTAAGCTAACGTTGTGTGTTTATCTACGTTGTGTGTTTATCCATCGTGAAGAGGCACAGACATCAATTAATAATTCCCTTGTCGGGCAGATCATGAAGCCAAGAAACAGCGTGTAAAACTTTCCCCTCAAAAATTTTTTTAAAATGTAGTTTTATAACAGTATTTAAACCCTTTTCCCAAAAAAAGTGTCGTTTTCATGTTCGAACGTATAGCTGGGCGTTATACACTTTAGCCAACACTCATCCGTCGGTTGCACCACGAACCAACGTATCGTGCCCACAGCCAAAAGTCAGTTTTTGGGAGAATAAAAGGTTGAAGTTGAATATTTTTCAAACTGCTGTTCGGAGACTGCTTACTATTTAAAAAATTTTTATTGCCAAATAAAGTTCTTTATTCGTACAGAATTACCAAAATGTTTTCAATCATGCAACTGTTTTGATGAGTTATTATCTAAACATAACGTCACTGTGAAAAAGGAAAACGAGAAGTAATGTAGAGCGCGTGTACAAACCAATGCACATTGAGATACGTCGCTTCGTGAAAAAATAGGTCAACAGATAAGAACAAATAGTCGAACCACGCATGTTGCACGGGCCAGCAACTTTGTATTTCAATGGATAATGTGGCCAGATTCGTCACTTGGGTGAAGCAAAATGGCAAATCTAGTGATATGTCGTTTAAAATTTAGTGTAATTAGAAACTATTACGCGTTAGGTCCTGAAACTTGCTTAAATGTTAACAGTAATGAGTATATCAATAAGTGAAAAAATTTCTGATTTGTCAAGTTTTGTGAATTTTGACCGATGACGGTTCGTGGTGCAACCGACGAATTTAATGACGATATACGCACGTATCCATGACGTAATGCGGGCGTTACACGTGCGCGTCAAGAGAAAACGTTAGTTTAAACCCTTTCTAAAGTTTCATTACGGGCACCTTATTATGGCAAGTTCTTGTGCTAAGTTTAGGACTTTGGGCCGACATACCCACACTGCTTCCCCCCTTCGAGGCTCTAGCCGCTTGGGTTGATGCCCACAAACAATCTGAAATATATAAAAGAAAATGATTTACATCCCTCAGCCTGAAAAAGTATTATCAACATCTACTGCAATATGGTCCATGTCGTTTTGAGAACCTGTTATGCACCACATTGGGCATAAATTTTGAACATCAATCTAAGAAACTGAATTATTTACAAAAAAATATAATTTGTTTTTACAGTCGTCAATTTATTTCAAGCTCATTGGGTGTTTTGTTTTCAGAATCAAATAAAAATTAAATAGGGACATAAAAATATCCATCCATGAAAAAAACTTTATAATATTCTTGAACCTTGTATGCCTATGACAAAAAAAAGTTGCTTATACCCAAAAAAAGTACCCAATTTTGCCTCAACACATTATCCTAAAATCAAACAAAACCCACAAGCTTTGAAATTGGTTTTATTTTGGTATATTCTCAAGCCTTTACATGTTTATGCCACATGAATAAATCAAATAAATCAGCAACTTTATCCACTATTTCATAAGACATGCACGGGAAACGGTCATATTTTGTACTGCCAAGTAGTAATACTGAGTCTTATATAGCGCACGTATCTACATTTAAGGTACTCGGGGCTGGAAACAAAGAGAAAAAAACAGGTGGGAAAATTTTAGAAGTAATTTTTATTTTGAAACATCAAAGCACCCCTTATGAAACGCGGTGAGCAATTGCTCAAACCGTACCAGAAATACCAGGGCGAAGCCCTTTTCTTTTCCATGATGAGTGTTCTTGGTTTTTACGTGGTCCACAACACATGGGGCTTTGGGCATTATGTCCCATCCGAAGGACGAAAATTATGTTTAAGTGCCTTGCTCTAGGACATGTGCCACGACTGGGGTTCGAACCCACACTCTGATGACTCAGCCACCAGAACTTGAGCGGTGATCTAGACCACACGGCCACAACACTTCACTTAGTACAAACCTTTTATAAGTGGCATACCTCTGGATAAATCCAATGTGGAGGATGCTGACGCAGGGTATTCAATGTTGAATACGTAGAATGCGGCAAAAGCCATCATCATGCCATGAGTCAATGACGACAAACCAACAGTCACGATCTTCTTGTCGATGCAAACAAACATTTGAAAACCTCCTGCATCAATGATAGGATTTTTCCCAATAAATTAACCCCGCTTTTGGACCACATATAAACCACCCGGATTGAAAAAAAATTTGGGTTTAATGATTGGACCCCTTAAGGCCCGGGCAATAGTAAAATTTACTATTCGATTAATCGCGGCAATTTTCGCGAATAATCGACTATTCGCGAATAGTTTAATTTTTTCCCGGTTATAAATACAAAAACATTAAAAACAATTGCTTTGATAGAATTTTGCCTATTTAAATTCAGACAAAACAAACACATACATTAACCCTTTTTTAATGCCTGTTGTTTTTCTTTATTTCGCAAAATTGTACTCGAAATAATACATTTTCGTAAGTGAAAATCCAACGCCGTCGAGTTATTACCTGGCAGCGGGAAACTTCACAAAATAGCATTAACGGGAAATTGAGCACATGCTAAGTCACGCGCAGTTACGTTCATCCCATATCAACAGAGGGAAGTCCACCTAAAGCCCATAAAATGAACGCATTGAAGAGATCTTTTTATATTTAAGTCGCGTTAAGAGAATACCAATAAGTTAACTGTCCCCTGTTATTTCAAATCGATTAGCCTGTCCTATACACAAAATAAAACATAACCATGCAAGAGTACGTGTTTATGCTCTGAGGGCCACTATTTAACGTATTTCGTTGTTTACGTCCAAAGCTTCCGCAGTGTGCCCCCATGCTTAAAACTTTGGGTTCAGGCAAACGGGTGGTGTACCCTGAACTGATTTGTACACGGCTATGCGTTTTGTGCTTGACTTATGCTCACCGCAAATTACGTTATCATTATTGGACAAACTTTTTAGGGAAACCCAAAAGGGCGGAAAAAAACGTCATGCAATAAGTGGATCGTGGATTTATCATTACTCATCAGTAGACCTACATTACCTGCAAGTGCAAAGGCAATTACACCGCAATGCGAAAAAGGGAGTGACCAATAGAACCATGTTTTTTAGTTAATATTTATGAAAAAAAAAGACATTTCAAACAAATCGATGTTAATAAATAAACAATATGAAAATTCAAGTTAGTGTAAATTAATCGCAGTTGTTTAATCATCAATTCGTCATCCCACTTTTCTTCAAAAAAAAAACGTTAAAATGATTTTGTAGTGTTCAAATTAATTACTATTAGCACAAGTTTATGCTACAAAAATGAAGTAGGCTATGTTCATTCAGCCCCTTGCAAGTACCCCTGCGGGTCACTGTTTGAGACTGCGGTTTCGGATTGATATTCCCCAAAAAAAGTGGTGCAACCTAGTTTCCTGAAAATTGTTCCCTAGTTACGCCACTGCTCCAGTTGCTGGCAGTGATGAAGGATTAATTTTTCATAAATGTATTACACTGTATTACATTTATTCTTAAGCGCTTTATACATCAGCAAGGCTATGAAAGAACAATGACAAAAAGTTATTTTAGGACAAATGAGTGCAGTTATCATCATTAACAGTCGCTGCAGTCACAGCCATCCAGCCTGCCATGTCGGCTTCCTCAAAGGCATTACTATTTGCAAACACCAAGTACAAAGCTTACCACCATGAACAAAACGGTGTAATTGCCAACTTAATACGATCTTGGGAATAGTGTCGTGAATAGTAAGCAAACATTCACGGCCGCAGTTATGAATGGTTCAAAGGCAATTGATCTTATTCGCGAATAGTTTGGGGTATTCGCGCCTGCGCGATTAATCAAAAATTCAAAATCGCAATACGAGTACGATTAGCAAAACTATTCGCGAATAATCGAATTATTCGCACAGGCCTAACTCCTTGAAATATTCCCTGAACTAAATTTACTTCATTTGGCTCCAACAACCTTTTCACTAATTAGCATTATTTTCAATGTTTGGACAGTCATCTTCCAAAAGTTACTTTTTGGGGTTGTCCAAAGATTGAAGGTTAACTCATGAGGGCATACATACACTGGGTACAGATCCAATAACATAGGTGTCACACATGTACACAGCAGTACATTATAATACATCAAACACATGTTTCTATAGGCCTACTATAAAATAGGTATGTATTTAGCTGGGCTTTAAATTGTGCTCTGGATTATCAAAATATTTGAAAGGCAACTGACTGAAGATTTACATACACTGTAAACAGTACAACGTATTACTGTGGCATGGTGGAAACTGACTTACCTATGAGTATGACAGCAACACATGGAGTAGCTGGTAGTTCATCGTCTCTTTCAACAGCGTTCTCCTGTGAATAAAGATTACCACAACAGTCAGAAAAACATAAACAAACGAGCAAGAAAGTACATGTATGTACCAAAATTGTACATCACGTGTTGTACCTTAATTTTTGTAAGGGCTTTTTGATGAACGATTTGTTACAGGATTTACTTTTTTAAATTTAATTTGAGTGAGACAACTGCATACATGTGAGAAAGATAGTACGATATTTAAGGTCGTATAACTTGGTGAATGTTCAATCATCACATACTCTGGAAATATTGATAGTTATCTATCACAAACACCAATACTTGTATATAGCCTACCATAAAAATACCATGGCTACTTAGAGTAGCCAGTAGGCCTATTAGGCTACTAACGCTAACGTTATGCAAAAACCAACACAAACATTGACAACAAAACACAAGGACAAGCGAGCCCACCCAGGTTGGACTCATCCGTTGCGTTGCAGTGAAAATGAAGACGGGAGTCCAACATTACATGGTATTGGTAGGCCTAATTAATGTGTAGGCGTCACTAGGCCTAGGCCTAACGTTACTCTAAAGCCAAGGACAAGTCAAAATAAAATTCCAATCCATCGTTTGTCCATGTCTGTCTGAGTGAATGCATCAAAGGTTTTAGAGAGTAGGCTAACCAATGTCCGTTAACATTACTTACCGTAAGTATAAACAGATTAGTAGTCCTTCGCCACTTCAAACATTAAAATCATGGACGTGTGATGAGTGCATAATGTTGTTACTTTATGCTGCAGCTCTCTCTGAACTTAATTTATAGACTGTGCGCAGACGACAATTAATTAGTCTGGTATACGTGTACAAAGTTGACGACCAAAAGCGCGGCGACAATCAGACAAACAATTTCCACAATGCAAAGGTAAACTTTACGGAAGTTTTGTCATCCCCGTTAAGTTTATCCTCGTCCTAGTTATTTTTTTTCTTGGTTTTAAATATGTGATTCATTTTACACACTTTTCATAAAATAAAGCTAATTTATATATTAACAATTGTTTTATTTATCACTTTTAATACCTATCTTCATATCATTAAATGAATTATACAAAATGAGTTAAATAAAAAGAAGTGGAGGGAAACTTCATGAAAGAAATACGGAAAATTTTCCGTAAACAATGATTCGCTTAACGGAAGAGTGACCCGTTTCTTTAAAACAACGGCATATTTTCCGTAAAAATATTACGGGAGAATTCTAACATTTCGACCGTAAATACGGACATTTTTCACAGTGTACATGTACATGTAGATACCGATTCATCACCCTCAAAGTGCCATCCCTCTGACCTAACCATCCCAGGAGAAGTCGTCGTTGAACTTAAATGGACTTGAACATAAAGGACATGTATTTTGATAATTACTTTAACAGACCAGCTCTGGTATCCAAACTGTCTCAATTAGTTTTGGGATGTTGTGGTCCAGTGTTATACTGCACAGGAATACCGAATGCAGCCACCCAAAGACAAATAGAATGAAAAGGAGTAACCCAAAATTTATGAGAAGGCTGGTCAGTTATGCATTGTTTGGCATGATAACAAAATGTTGTAATCTAACAAATGTAGGTGATTGCGCAATTACAAACAAATTGGTGTAAGAAGAGCGAAAGTGGATTTCGTGAAATTGCTAAGCGCAAATCTATAGATAACACAACAAATTCTGGGAGGAACCGATCTCTAATCAATTTTCAGTACCACACATACACACAGAAGTTTAAAAATGGTGGAAACGAGTGTTTTTCAGTATGTTGAACATATCCATGCTCAATGCCACGGTAATTTTCAACAGCATACCAACAAACAACATGTCAGTAATCTGACTTCCGTTTTCAAGTCATAGACGGCCTACTCACAGGTTGGAACGTAATACAATGCTGCTTTTTACACGATCCAATGCGAATAACCTTCCTGTTCGGCTGATGGAGAAAATGCATTATCCTGGCAAAAAACCCCTTTCCCGGGAAGAAAACGACTGCATTGTTTGTAGCAACGGCGATTACACAATAGAAAACAAACGAGGATGATTTTAAACAATGTACATATCCGATGTGCGTAGTTCCTTGCTTTGAGAAATACCATACTTTGCACTTTGATAAATTGCAAACAACCTATTTTGAGATAACCGACTTGCCAACAACTAATTATTGTTGTGGTAAGACACCTTTAGATTTATAAACTATATTAACGAGCATAATTATTCAACCTTACTGTTCAAAATAGAGTGCAATCGCCGGTGAATGTTTTTTCAAAAATTATAACCAAAAGTGGATTTGTTATTGTAAATTAATCAGTTTTTTTTGGCCACTTTTGTACACATTCGAATCTCCATCACTTGGTTCCCCTTCCTCCTATTCAATGTTGGTCAACAATGTGTTCGGTGCCCACAACCCAACCAACATTGAATGGGGGTCATTTGATGAATGTCCTTCAATCAATAGATAGATAGTTCAGAATGGCGTAAATATTATGTTAGAATTGTAAATGTGCCCAGTATTCAATAAGGCTCTTACTCAGAAACAGATTAATCTGATAGAAAGTATCCAAAAAGAGCCTAGAATTATCCTGGTGTTGATTATTATCTTACAACCTGGCCCTATCAGTATGTAAATTTCAAACCCTGGAAGTGAGAAGACACAATATCTGTGTGATTTGCCACTGCTTTAGCTAGCCATCCTCAGTATCAAAATTGCTCCTTTGAAAAATCCTGTTGACTGTTTTTGAGACAAAATTTAAAAATCAACAGTATTTCTAAAAATCAGAGATTTTGTAACAGTGCCATTCCATATTTTATTAATCTACTTTTAAAACCACAACACACATATAAATTATTATATTATTTAGCCACATATTTTTAATTTCTTAATTATTTTATTACACCTGTTTAGCGTTTGTATGTATATTAAATTTTTAAAATTTGAAATTGTAATTGTTTTATTTTAATTGTATTAATTAACACATTGGTGTGCACGCAACCCGCCTTTGGCTGCCATGTGACATTTTAGTGTAATAAACCATCAATGAATGAATGAATGATAATCATGCAAAGTTTCAAATCTTCCAAAAGTTATTTGTAATACTTTTAAAACTGCATGCTTTTACAGTGGGAAATTTCACAGTGCATGTACATTAACACAGAGTGTAGAGTGGTGGCGCTCTTCATTAGAAGCACCAAAATTGCTATGGACAGAAGGGATTATCTGCACCAGTATTTACCTGGTATGGAAGGTCACACTGTGAAAATGGGCTGGGACTGAAAGGGGTTTAAATTTAAAAAAGATGTTGACTTACATATCCACTCCCTCTATGTCTTTGAGGTATGGAAAAGCTTCAATGATGCTCTCAGCCATATCCTTTCTCGTATGCACTTGGTCTACCAGAAAAGAATGGAGGTGTTAAAAATTGTCATATGTAGACAGATCAAGGAATCTGTAATCTTTAAATGTAGTGTCCAAGTGAAAAAAACTATTTCTGAAGATTACTACTCAAGCCATGGTTATCAAAACCCAAAAGTCCTACGAATAATGAAGTCATTTTACCTGTCTTGCTTTTGGGGAGACATTTGTTCTTTTGAAGCGTGTCAAATGTTCCTTCCAAGCAGTGATTTCTAAGAATCTGTTCAGCATCCTGTAGTGAGACAGGGAAGAGAAATGAAGGGTCAAAAATTTAAACCCGACACACTCATACTCAGAAACTTTTGAGGGGCATTTTGTGTTGTGTGACATCAGGGGAAAGATTTCAACCAGCAAATTGCATACCAAATTTATTAGATGAGATATTTTGTGACACCCGAATGCTAATTATGAGTAGCAAATAATTTGGGTTTTTGAGTAGCAGCAGATACATTTTGTGTAGCATTTTGCAATGCTATACAAGCAGATTGTTCACTGGACTTTAACAAAGAGATCTGCTGGGCTGTTGAAGACCAAGAACATCCTGTTTTATTTTGAAAATATTCCAAGTCATATTCTTACCATTCCTGGAATACGGAATTTTCTTTTTGTGAGTCCTTCCGAACTTGAAGCCATGGATGATGATAATGATGAAGAGTCCCGCCATGATGATTCTCTTTTAGTAGCTTGTGAGTACTTTCCCCCGAAACAATTAGCATGTCATCTACGTCTGTAGTGGGAAAAAGAACCCTGTGGTCAAAGGGATTTCTTCCCGTTTTAAACTGATTAAAAAACATTTGGGTGTGAGGTGAATTATTAACACTGTGGTTTTTTCTGCGGGGGTTTTGGGAAGGTTCCACAAAAGTTACATGAGGACTAATTCGGGGGGGGAAGAGGCACACCTTCAATCTGTTCTTGCGTCACAGTCCCCTGGGACAACTGAGTGAAAGACAAACTAATAATGAATGATTTCCTCGAAAAGGTATTTATTTTTTTTGGGAGGGGGAAATGTTTATAAAAACAAACACTGTTAGAAAAAAAGCCGGGTATTATATAATTTTTACAAACTAAATTTTTGGGTTATTTTAACTCAAGTGAAATTTACATTAAAATTTTTGATTGAAACTAAAAAAAAGGGGGGGTACATGTATCCACCAATGCAAAACTCCCCCACCAAATAACAAAAAAGCAGGCAGCATGCCAGAAAGGGGTTTTGTCGCGCAATGTAATTTCTAATAGCCCCCTCGCACAGACCCCCGGAAAATGAAACAATTTCCCCATATGGTTTCTTTATTTTTTAAAGGATGGTGGGGGGTTTCTTTTACCTTTTTCAATACCACTTTAACAGTCTTTGTGTTAATCAAAATCATTTGTTATAATTAAAAAAACTTTTTCGAACAATGAAATTTTTTAAAGAACTTTAAATATATGAAACGGTTTATGAAAAAGATTTTTCTAAATCCCAAATTGGCATTGTACCTTTTCACAACCATTTCGGTATGCTTTAAAGTGTGGCTTTTGTAGTCCCACACAGTGATGGAAAGAAAGGCCACACCATCAAACAACCCCCGGAAGGGGAGGTTGGGGGTTTGGATATCATGTTCGTTTTCCCACCCTTTTGTTTTTTTGACCGACGGTGTTTTTTCTTGTAATGTGGTTAAAGGAACCCGTCACTTTAAACCTTTGGGGGCCAAACGTTGGCAAAAGACCTGGCTAAATTTTCCATTGTTGAAAAAAAACCGCTCGCCTGTTTGCCCGGGAAAATTGTTCAAAACCCAAAAAGGGGAGTGCCCATTTTGTTTTGGGATCCATAGTATTGGTCACATGATATTCAACCCCAACCCCAACACGGGTTTTAAAAAATGCTTTCCAGGTTTATCCCCCCTGTAGCAAATGGTATGGCCCGGGGCTTTTCGGGGCAAATGGTTGCGGTTTTTGGAGCAGCACGGGAGGATTTTTTCAGAAAAGTTTGTTAGACAATTAACCCCCCTGTTGCTAAGTCAAAATCTTTTTAAATTTTTTACGGGTTTGTTTCATCATTTATCAATTAAAAAATGTGTTGGAGGGTTGTCGGTGTGTTGATGTTTTTTTTGCTTTTGGTTGGTTTGTTGGGTTTTTCGGGTTTATTTGTTGGGGCCCTTTTTTTTAATGGTTCCGGTGGTTTTTTGGGGGTCCTGACGATGTTTTATGAAAAAAATTAAATTAATAACCCCGGGGGCCGGGGGAAAAAGTATTTTAAATCCCTGCAAACCATCAAGTACCCAGTTGAAAAATGCCGGTTTAAACAAAAGAAGATAAAGAAACCACGAGGTAACATTGGGGGGATCAAGATGCCCCAGGAAAAAGTCACGGCTTTCGTCTCTTTCAAACGTGTTCGGGATCTGCCCCTTCCCCAAGAGGTGATTTTAAAAATTTCAACCCTTTCTAAAATTTTTAAAACCCGCCTGGAATTTTTGTGTGCTGTTATCCCCGTTTTTTTCTTCCTAAAATTTTAAACAAACCATCTCTAAATTTTTTTTACACTTTACAGGCACCGTTCTTCAGCGGGCGTCGATCCGTGTTTAATAGGGGGGGATGTGGAAATGTTGGACACTCCCAAATTTGGAGATAAAATTGATTGTGAGATAAAAAACACTGGTCATGGTACGAGGGTGTCCAAACACCATTAATAAGAAAACCCAATATCGGTGAGTGACATTTGAGGAAAGAAAAAAAACTGTTTTTAAACAAAAAACCATGTTTTGCATCTTTTCATTGGGTGAAACCGTTTTTCATTAATATTGACCTTTTTTTTGTGTTATGGGTTTTAAGTTTGAAAATTTGGACGCTTTTTGGAAGTTTTTGGATTTTAAAATTGATTAACTTGAAAAAATGAATAAGCCCCCGCCCCAAAGGATGATAATTTTGTTTGCGCTGAATCTCCCTGAACGAAAATTTGGGAACCAGGTCAAACATGGTAAACCTACAACGGGGCCGGGGCCCCCTGAGGGCCCGGGAAAATTTTGAAGATTAAAATACCCTTTTGGGGCATTCTCAGCTTTGATTATCTTTTTTGTACTTTTTTGGGGGGATCCTATAAACCCCGGTCCAAAAAATGGGGGGTACAAAAACCCCCCCATTGCCCCGTCAGCCGCTGTGCTCTTTTAAACTTTCCCTTTATTTAATTAAATATGGGCGTTAAAGGGGCTGTACACCACCTTAAAACCTTTATATATTTTGTTTATTTTTGTTTTTGAATCCCCCATGCTTTTCAGTTAAATTTTTAGGTCGTCTCACCTCATGGAAGACGATCGTAGAACTTATCTAGGAATGCCTGTTCAGGTGGGGGGAACAAAAATCTTTCAAGATGGGTTTGTCAAACCTTTTTCCGGAATGTTTAAAAGCAAATTGAATTTTTTTCTTTGTTAGCCACCGTTCTTTTTTTTGTCAACTTTAACCCAAACCTTTCCAAAATTGAAGATGTTCAAAAAAACGTCATTGTGTTTCAAAAATAAGCTCCTGGCAGTATCTTTTAACCAAAATACCCGACATGAAAATTGGTGGTCGAGACCACCTGCTTTACAGGTTTTTTTTTATTTTTTTGTTATTTGAATCACTCATGCTTTTTAGTGTCAACGTTGAGGGCATCATCCCGACCATGAAGTAGGAGAGGAGGAAGCAGAAGAGGGAAAGGAAAAAGCAGGAAGGAAAGGAGGGGAAGGAAAAGAAGAGGGAGAGGAGGGCAGAAGCAGATGGGAAAGAGCAGGAAGGAGAAGAGGAACGGGGGGGAGGATAGAGAAGAGGAACCGGGGGAGGAAAGGAGGAGGATGGAAGAAGGAAAAGGGGGAGGATGAACCAGGGGGGAGGGTGGAAAGAGGGAAAAAGGGAGGACTCGGGGGGGAGGCCGGGGGAGGAGGATGGAAAAAGAAAAAGGAGAGGGCCCAGGAAGGGGGGGAACCGGGGAGGAGGATGGGGAAGAAAGGGGGAGGGCTCGGGGGGAGGAACCAGGAGGGGGAGAGGGGGGAAAGGGAAGGAGGGAAGGGAGAGGAGGATGGAGAAGAGGGAAAAGGGAGGACTCAGACGAGGGGGCTGGGGAGGAGGATGGAAAAGAAGGAAGGAAAGGAGGAACGGGAGAGGAAGTGGGGGAAAGGGGGAACTGGGGGAGAGAAAGGGCAGAAGAAGAGTCAAAGGGAAAAAAAGAATCAGAAGAAGACTGAGGAATACGAGGAAAAAAAGAGTACCGGTGGAGGTGGGCGCATTATAATAATCTTTAAAATTTTTTTCTTTGGAACTCAGACGGCTTGAGGGCCATTAAGGGGCCCAAATTTTTAGTACCATCGATGCCCAATTGTTTTATATTTATGTTCACCATGAAATTCAATGACTTGGGGTTTGTTGTTTTAATAAACAACTTTGACATACTGTACCTTTTAAAAAAATTTAGATTTTTAAAAAGGACTGACCAAACTGAAATTTCACCTTTTTGTTTTTAGGGCTATTTTTTGAAAAATTCCGTTCCCCAAAGAAATTAGGGATTCGAAGGGTCCAAAGACAGCGACAGATGATCCCTGACACAAGCAAAAAGGGAAACCCGAAAGAGGGCCCCCAGTAATGATTTGATGGGTTTTGGGACACTTTTAAAGAAGTTGATCCCCAAAAAAAGGGGCGGCCATCTGAACAATTCCCCCAGCAAAATGTGAAACCTTTTAAGGGCTCACAACGAAGTCATTGGGGTTAAGTTTATCAATTGGGGTTTTCCTTTAAATTTGCCATTTGTTTTTTTATCGGCGAGGTGTCTTTTTGGACTGCGAATGTGAATCCAAAGGGTCCAAAAAATTTCTTTTGGGAGAGAAGTCCAGCTGAACCCAGGGACAACACAGGTCATGACAAGGAGATTTCAAATTCATACTCCCGGGGTAGTCCCACTGCTTAAGGGTTTCCCGCACTTTTGGTGGGTGGGAGCGGTATTTTTCCCTTTTGATAGTTTTTTTTTTTAAAGAGCAAAAAGGGAAAAACCCTTTCTTTTGGAAAAAAAACATTTAATGTACTCCTCCTGATAATTTAATAACGATATAATACTTATTAGTGGTTACATATGTGTATGTAAACATATAGAAAAGAAAATGTGCAACATCAATTAGTGCAAACAAAATAGCAGGTTCAATGGGTTCATTGAATTTTTTTCTTTTTTTTTTTCTTCAAAAGAGAAAAGGTAAACCCTTTCTTTATGGAAAGATTTAATGTACCCTCCATGATAGTTTAATAACTATGTAAACGTTATAATAGGAGGGGATATTAATATTTTTTAAAAAAAAGAAAAAAATTATCAACCAAAAAACTTGATTAAAGGTTTAAAAATTTTTAAAAAAATTTTTTTCCCATGGGGGAATTCTTCCATGCTTCCGACTGCGAATGTTATTTTTATTAAATGTAGCAAGAATTTTGGGAATAAATAGCCAGCCGGGTGTTCTTTAAAGAGAAATCAGAATTTTTTTGGGTTTTTTTTTGGGGATTTTTGACTTTTTCCATTCTATTTTTTTACATTTTATATCAATATTACAGGCCTGAACCAACCCTTAAAAAAGGAGGACAATGTTAGGGGGTTAAAAATAAACCTCTTACAGTATGCCTTCCTGGTTGTAAGGCATCCATCAAAAATTTTGTTCCATTTTAAGACCATTTATCCCCAAAAAAGTAAAATAAAATAAGTTTTCCCCGGACCATTCATTTTCATTACAAATGACCCCTATTTTTCCCATTTTAAAAAGCCCCTTTTTCTTTCCACCCCCCATAATCAGCCAAAGTTGGAACTTTTTCCCTGCGAACGTTTTGACAAAGTTGCAAAAATTATTCCAAAACACAGTTAAAATATTACAGTTCCCTTTGCTGTTATTTTGAGTTTTAGTTTTCCATCTTTTAAAGTTTCAGCTCACAGGACGACTAAAAAAGGGGGGGATGGGAGAAAATCCAGGATATAAATTTTAGCTGAAAAATTATTTACTATATTTTTTTTCCTATATGGGTATCGCCCCTTGATGATAGCCCCAGCAAAACCCAAACAAAATTCTGCAAACGTTGCTGTGGTTTTGCAAATTTCCTTCCAAATGAAGGAAAAAAAAAAAATGACCATTACTTTTCCCACATTCACAAACCGATCAGTTTTCAAATCACACAGATACTAATACGTATTTAAGAAAACAATTTGCCATGTTTTGGGGAAAAAAAAAAATTTTAAAAGGGAAAAAGAACAAAGTGTTTTTGTCCCATTTAAAAAAATTAAAAAAAAAAAATTTTAAAATTTAAAAAATTTTTTTACAATTTTCAAGCTTTTTTTTTTTAATCCTGAAAAATGACCAAAATTTAAAAGAACGGAAGAAAGGAATATCCTTGTACACCAATAATGTGAAATTAGCCTTTTTCTATGATTTGGGGCCAAAAATCTTTTTGTTTCAGAAGACGGGGGCCCTCCCCCATTTCAAACTCTGCAAAACCTCACTGGGCTCCTTATTCAACAATGTTTCAGTTTTTTTTATTGGTCCACCACGGGCCTGTAATTAATATTTTAATGACAGAAACACACACAAAAAAAAAAAATCAATAAAAATATGTTGTTAAAAAGAATTTTAATGATTAGAGAATCTGTACCCTACGCTACAGAACAGTAATAAGATTTTAAAAAAAACACAATCCAAAAAAAATTAAAAATTAAAAACCTAAAAAGAAAAAAATCCCTACTGACCTATTTTTTTGATTTAAAACATTTTTTAAGAAAAAAACTATAACCATTTTTTTCCTAACTTTAAAAAACAAATGAGATTTTTACACAAAATACACGATACATTTTAATTTCCCTATTGCACTACACGGAAGGCTGGCCCCCCGATCCAACTCGACCTACAATCCAACACTGCAATATCTTCAGCACACACCCACAAAAAATTTTGAGGATTGAAATGATGCTAAACAACACGTTTTTAATTTGAAAATTTGGGTTGGTTCCCGGGAGATCATCAAATACCCTTAAAAATAAGTTCAAAAGACCTTTATTGTAACATCTGAAGAACCGTAAGTCGCTTGGGTTTCGCCAAATTGACGATAAAAACGGTTTTTGGGAAATTGACAAAAAAAACACTGTAAATGTACGGGAATTTTTAACAGTGTATTAAGGATTACTGTCTATTGTGTAGGAGGATTACTGAAGGATTAGTAGTGGCAGTGTCAATGTTCCAGACTACAGTAGCTGCTTTGTAGATATTGGGACGTCAATTATCATTTTTTTGTTCCAGAAGGTTCCAAAAAGAACTATTGTTTAAATCTGGTAAACGAAAAAGGTTAATGAATAGTTTGGACCAATAGTTTTAAGATTGCTCAATGGGGCCCTGATGGGGCACCAAAACCCTTTATTTTTTATTCTGTTGATAACAATGCTGAACTTCCCTTTTAAATCCCTAACCCCTTTACCCAAAAAACCCAATCCTCCCAAAATCCTTTTTTAGTAAAGTTAAAACTCAAAAGTCCTGAATTTTTAAATCCACAGTTTTTTTACCCAAAATCCTCCAGGACAGCAACTGGCCACTAACCACCCTTGCAGACAAGTATGCCCGTTTATAATCCGGTACGTAAAGGGAGGGGCCCCCTGCATGCATGGGAGCAAAAACGTGTCCCTGACCCAAACCGACCTTCAACACTACAAAAACCGATTGCATGTACCAAAGGCAAGTAGTCCTTTAACCCCAATTTAGAATCATTTTTTTTTCAACCAACATGTAACCTCAATCCCCCATTTTTACCAAGCAAATATATCCTGATAACCCAATCCTCCATTATCCACAAAAAAAAATAACATTTCCTCAATCCTTCAAAAGTTCCCCCTGATTTTAACCTCAATCCTTCAAAATCCTTCGTTTAAAAAATGACATTAGAAATTTAGGGAAGGGTTTTAAACCCAAAAAACAATAAAAAAATAAATACATACATAATTTAAAAAAAAATCAATCAATCAAGATTATACCTGAGTATGTTATCTCAAGATTATTGAACCCCCTCATCATACGGGTTTAATCCCCCCGTCATACATCATCCCGATCAGGCTCCCCATCAAATATTTCTGATAAACCCGGGGGACCGGCAATGAAAAAAAACAATAATGGGGTTTCCACGTCAAAACACACACGTTTCGAGGTCAAACCCCAAAATTTTTTTTTTTTTTACTTTCTATTTTTTTTTTAAAGGGGAAAAAACCCAAAAATGAAATTTGGCATTTTTGGTCATGTGGTTTGTGAGGGCAAACAGAATACAAAGTTGGGCACCCTTTTTTGAAACCACAAAATTTTGGGCATCCTATTTCTAACCTGGGAGCCCTTTTTTCACACCGACTAACTCTTGAGTTTGATGTACATCATCCCTTTTTTTTTTGGAAAAAACCTGTGGTTCGAAACGAACACCATTTCATATTTTGCATTTATACTACAGGTCCTTTTGGTTGGTAAACAGTTTGCAACAGCTTATTCTTATTTCTTTATTTTAACCAATGCACCTTCCTTAACAAAGATTTGCATTAGATTTTTTACCATAATCAGACCGTTCGGGGATGTTGACTGACCATTCCCCCAGCCGACCTCAAGCAGCAACGCGGAACTGATATATACGATCTGGGCGAAGGTCCTTAATATTACATCAAAAAGAATAAAATAAAGATCAGAAGAAAAAAATGCATTAAGAATTTTATCCATCGCCAGATATGTATTTTTTTTAAATTTAAAAATGCATTAGAGTATCCGCAATATATCAACATTGTGACGTTTTGACCTTGGCGTCTCTGGGGTGGGTTTAAAATAAATTATTCTATGTACACTGGGGAAAACAATTTTTTGTTTGTTTTTTTTTCATCATGACATTAACTATTTTGGTTTTTTAAATTTGGAAATTTAAAGCACTTTTCTATTGGTCAGCTGACATTCGTCAAAAGTCGTGAATCACATCCCATTGGGGTCAAAGAGGTCACATGTCTCCCTTTCTTTTTCAATGAACCCCCTTTCCCCTTCTGCGTAAAATTTTGCAGTGTCCCTCCTCTTAAGATTCTTAAAATGCCAAGTTGTCCTTCATCTCCATTGCAAAGATCCCGGGAATCTTTAAAAAAAACTTGTCATTGCAGATCAGGGGAGGGGGGGGGCTAGGGGGGGGGGACAGGGGTTTTTAGGGGGGACGGGGAGGGGGGCCAATAGGGGGCACTATGCGCCCCCTTTTTTTGAATCATCATAAATTTACCAAACATTCTAGTTTGCCCCTTTTTGGCTTTGTGCCTTTATTTTCCCCTTTTTTTTAAAAAAGCCCCGTTTTATCCGCCTTATTTTGGGGGTTTTAGTCTGAATCCCTGGTGTCATTGGCTCAATGAGTCATGGAGCACTTTTTTTTCCTTTTTTTTTCGGGGAACATACTTTTTTTTAAACCCGGGACCAATAATTGGTTCAGTTTCAAGAGAAAACCCTTTAAAAATCATCCCAATGGTTTTGCAGGATCCCCTCCCCAATCCTTTATCATCAACCCGAAACCAATGAACCATGACTGTGTATAACCCACCAGCAACATCTCTATTTGCACAAGAAGGGATTCACAAGAAGCTTACAGCATCCCAATCCTTCAAATTCATTGTTTTTTCTAACTGAAATAATAACCTTTGTTTTAATGTTTTCAGTACAATTCACAAAATAGAAATTTATTCTCGATAAGGACCGCAGTTTTCCTCAATACTCCAAAATCCTCCAGCGTTCTGGTGTTAGCAGCAGAATGTGGGTTCGAATCCCGGCTGACACATTTTCCTTGAGCAAGACATTTAACCATAATTGCTTATAGGGCAGAGGCAGTCCCTTTGTTCTGGACTAGAAAATCCCCCCCAGTCCTATTCGCACCGTTATTAACCGTCTTGTTTGGGTGCGAGGGCTGGTTTCTTCAGTGTGGAGTCGTTGTAACAACTCAATGACATAGTAGCCCCACCTTGGATTGGCCTGTGTGGGGATTTGCATTTTTAAAATTTAAAAAAAAAATAAATTCAGCCACAATTAAATACATGTAAGTCAATTAGTTTAATTTAAAACCTGCCTCAATCCTAAAGTCATTCAATCGTTCTGGTGGATTTCGAAGGATTTGGGAGGTTTGGTTAAATGATGGTTAGGGTTGCCTAATGCCTCAACCTTGTTTTCACTAGCTGGTCAGTAAGTTTGAGTGTTAACTATTCTGAAAACATGGTCTGCATTTTTTTTATGCACTTTTATAAGAACCCCATGGTGAACCACAATTGTCAATATTTTGAGGTACTTGTAGGACAAAAGTATCAGAGATTACATTTCATGGCCCAGTGGAAAAAAAATGTAAATATAAAATAAAAGAACTGGGGATTCAGTTCAGTCTTTGTAATTTTGATAGAGAGGTTTGACTAGCCGCCGGACTACTAGGAGAGGGGTTTTGACGTTAGGTACCTAGGTAGGCCAAATTTTTATAGGAAATAGGGGCTAACAATTCTGGTTAGGCCTAATGACAATGCTATTGTCGAAACTTAAATGAAAATCAGAGCAACGTTCCTAAAAGTTATTCACGATGTCGGATACACACAATCCATCTATAGGACCAACACTACAGACTGTCCTGTAGTCAGTAGTTTTGCATGCATGATGTAGCCCCATGCATGCAGTGGGCCATATCATGTAACTATACTTGTTGTTTGAACTGAATGTATGTCCTACTAGGCAGGCCGACTAGTTAAGTTGGCGACAAACAAATGACATTATCACAACAGTAGGCTACCTCATTATGACAGCATTATGGTGGTAGCATACATCATGGGGTATGGTGACCGCTACGTACATGTACGTAACAACAGACCAGGGTCACATTTACAAGTTAAACCTGTACTTTCGTTCATGTATGTGATCCCTACTGTACAATATGTACAACAAGGCTCACAAAGTCATGGCTTCATTTTACCATGATTTAGTGAGGATTTGACTTATAGGTATTTATCCATAAATGTCCATGATGTACATACTGGATGATCTTGAATGGTTTACTTTTATTAGGTGTTCGGGTATGTCGAAACACCTCTTTTTTAGTTCGTTTTTTTTTAGATGTTCGAGGGGCAGCGCAACACCTATTGTTTTTTTATTAGTTTTTAGGGGGTTCGAGGACGCGCGAACACTCTTGTTTTTGTTCGTTTTTTTTTGGTGTTGAGGCGCGCGAACACCTTTTTTTGTTTTTTTTTTTTTTTTACTCCATCTCAGTGACGCTTGTCCGGCAACAAAAGGGATCCTTGTTGAGCATTTAAGCCTTCAAACAACACATAAACAGAACATATCAAGCAGACGAAAACCCTTTGCTGTGACGTCATGATTACGTCATCAGGTGTCGAATTACGCTAAATCAAAATTTAATATTTCCAAAAAATCATATCTCGAACCACAAAAGATATTTTTACAAT
>JAQQFT010000363.1:0-29028 GCA_029582265.1 Zoroaster sp. YZ-2022 | reverse complement strand
TTTTAAAATTTTTTTTAAGGAGGCCGATAATTTTATATCTAAATTAAAGCTTAGGGTTCTCCCTTCAGACAAACACCATACTTTTGAATTTGATAAATTATTTCACCTTAAACGGCCTCCATGGACACTTAGCCCTCTGTAAAATACCGTCAACTTGCATGCGGTTTCACCTCAAACAATACAGCACTATACAGTCTTACGAAACTAAACTTTTCTAGGTAAGCGAATAACTTTTAAAGTTTTCAAGGGAGGCCGATAATTTTATATCTAAATTAAAGCTTAGGTTCTCTCCTTTCAGAAAAACACCATACTTTTGAATTTGGATAATTATTTCGTACCTTAAACGGCCTCCATGGACACTTAGCCATCTGTACTATACCGTCAACTTGCATGCGGTTTCACCGCAAACAATACAACACTATACAGTCTTACAAAAAAACTTTTCTAGGGTTGGGAATAACTTTTAAAGTTTTCAAGGGAGGCCGATAATTTTATATCTAAATTAAAGCTTAGGTTCTCCCCTTTCAGAAAAACACCATACTTTTGAATTTGGATAATTATTTCGTACCTTAAACGGCCTCCATGGACACTTAGCCCTCTGTAAAATACCGTCAACTTGCATGCGGTTTCACCGCAAACAATACAGCACTATACAGTCTTACGAAAAAAACTTTTCTAGGCATGGGAATAACTTTTAAAGTTTTCAAAGGAGGTCGATAATTTTATATCTAAATTAAAGCTTAGGTTCTCCCCTTTCAGAAAAACACCATACTTTTGAATTTGGATAATTATTTCGTACCTTAAACGGCCTCCATCGATACTTAGCCCTCTGTAAAATACCGTCAACTTGCATGCGGTTTCACGGCAAACAATACAGCACTATACAGTCTTACGAAAAACCCTTTTCTAGGGTTGGGAATAACTTTTAAGGTTTTTAAGGCAGGCCGATAATTTTTATACTAAATTAAAGCTTAGGTTCTCCCTTTCAGAAAAACACCATGCTTTTGTATTTGGATAATTATTTCGTACCTTAAACGGCCTCCATGGACACTTAGCCATCTGTAAAATACTGTCAACTTGCATGCGATTTCACCGCAAACAATACAACACTATACAGTCTTACGAAAAACTTTTCTAGGATGGGAATAACTTTTAAAGTTTTCAAGGAGGCCGATAATTTTATATCTAAATTAAAGCTTAGGTTCTCCCCTTTCAGAAAAACACCATACTTTTGAATTTGGATAATTATTTCGTACCTTAAACGGCCTCCATGGACACTTAGCCATCTGTAAAATACCGTCAACTTGCATGCGGTTTCACCGCAAACAATACAGCACTATACAGTCTTATGAAAAAACTTTTCTAGGTTGGGAATAACTTTTAAAGTTTTCAAGGGAGGCCGCTAATTTTATATCTAAATTAAAGCTTAGGTTCTCCCCTTTCAGAAAAACACCATACTTTTTGAATTTGGATAATTATTTCGTACCTTAAACGGCCTCCATGGACACTTAGCCATCTGTAAAATACCGTCAACTTGCATGCGGTTTCACCGCAAACAATACAGCACTATACAGTCTTACGAAAAAAATACTTTTCTAGGGATGGGAATAACTTTTAAAGTTTTCAAGGAAGGCCGATAATTGTATATCTAAATTAAAGCTTAGGTTCTCCCCTTTCAGAAAAACACCATACTTTTGAATTTGGATAATTATTTCGTACCTTAAACGGCCTCCATGGACACTTAGCCATCTGTAAAATACCGTCAACTTGCATGCGGTTTCACCGCAAACAATACAGCACTATACAGTCTTACGAAAAACTTTTCTAGGGATGGGAATAACTTTTAAAGTTTTCAAGGAGGCCGATAATTTTATATCTAAATTAAAGCTTAGGTTCTCCCTTTCAGAAAAACCCCATACTTTTGAATTTGGATAATTATTTCGTACCTTAAACGGCCTCCATGGACACTTAGCCCTCTGTAAAATACCGTCAACTTGCATGCGGTTTCACCGCAAACAATACAGCACTATACAGTCTTACGAAAAAAAAACTTTCTAGGGATGGGAATAACTTTTAAAGTTTTCAAGGGAGGCCGATAATTTTATATCTAAATTAAAGCTTAGGTTCTCCCCTTTCAGAAAAACACCATACTTTTGAATTTGGATAATTATTTCGTACCTTAAACGGCCTCCATGGACACTTAGCCATCTGTAAAATACCGTCAACTTGCATGCGGTTTCACCGCAAACAATACAGCACTATACAGTCTTACGAAAAAAAACTTTTCTAGGGTTGGGAATAACTTTAAAGTTTTCAAGGGAGGCCGATAATTTTATATCTAAATTAAAGCTTACGTTCTCCCCTTTCAGAAAAACACCATACTTTTGAATTTGGATAATTATTTCGTACCTTAAACGGCCTCCATGGACACTTAGCCATCTGTAAAATACCGTCAACTTGCATGCGGTTTCACCGCAAACAATACAGCACTATACAGTCTTACGAAAAAAACTTTTCTATGGTTGGGAATAACTTTTAAAGTTTTCAAAGGAGGCCGATAGTTTTATATCTAAATTAAAGCTTAGGTTCTCCCCTTTCAGACAAACACCATACTTTTGAATTTGGATAATTATTTCGTACCTTAAACGGCCTCCATGGACACTTAGCCATCTGTAAAATACCGTCAACTTGCATGCGGTTTCACCGCAAACAATACAGCACTATACAGTCTTACGAAAAAACATTTCTAGGGTTGGGAATAACTGTTATAGTTTTCAAGGGAGGCCGATACTTTTATATCTAAATTAAAGCTTAGGTTCTCCCCTTTCAGAAAAACACCATACTTTTGAATTTGGATAATTATTTCGTACCTTAAACGGCCTCCATGGACACTTAGAGATCGGAAAATATCGTCAACTTGCATTCGGTTTCACCGCAAACAGTACAGCACTATACAGTCTTACGAAAAAAACTTTCTAGGGATGGGAATAACTTTCACAGTTTTCAAGGGAGGCCGATAATTTTATATCTAAATTAAAGCTTAGGTTCTCCCCTTTCAGAAAAACACCATACTTTTGAATTTGGATAATTATTTCGTACCTTAAACGGCCTCCATGGACACTTAGCCATCTGTAAAATACCGTCAACTTGCATGCGGTTTCACCGCAAACAATACAGCACTATACAGTCTCACGAAAAAAAAACTTTTCTAGGGATGGGAATAACTTTTAAAGTTTTCAAGGGAGGCCGATAATTTTATATCTAAATTAAAGCTTAGGTTCTCCCTTTCAGAAAAACACCATACTTTTGAATTTGGATAATTATTTCGTACCTTAAACGGCCTCCATGGACACTTAGCCATCTGTAAAATACCGTCAACTTGCATGCGGTTTCACCGCAAACAATAAAGCACTATACAGTCTTACGAAAAAAACTTTTCTAGGGTTGGGAATAACTTTTAAAGTTTTTAAGGGAGGCCGATAATTTTATATCTAAATTAAAGCTTAGGTTCTCCCTTTCAGAAAAACACCATACTTTTGAATTTGGATAATTATTTCGTACCTTAAACGGCCTCCATGGACACTTAGCCATCTGTAAAATACTGTCAACTTGCACGCGGTTTCACCGCAAACAATACAGCACTATACAGTCTTATGAAAATAACTTTTCTAGGGTTGGGAATAACTTTTTAAGTTTTCAAGGGAGGCCGATAATTTTATATCTAAATTAAAGCTTAGGTTCTCCCTTTCAGACAAACACCATACTTTTGAATTTGGATAATTATTTCGTACCTTAAACGGCCTCCATGGACACTTAGCCATCTCTGTAAAATACCGTCAACTTGCATGCGGTTTCACCGCAAACAATACAGCACTATACAGTCTTACGAAAACATTTCTAGGGTTGGGAATAACTTTTAAAGTTTTCAAGGGAGGCCGATAATTTTATATCTAAATTAAAGCTTAGGTTCTCCCCTTTCAGAAAAACACCATACTTTTGAATTTGGATAATTATTTCGTACCTTAAACGGCCTCCATGGACACTTAGCCATCTGTAAAATACCGTCAACTTGCATGCGGTTTCACCGCAAACAATACAGCACTATACAGTCTTACGAAAAAAACATTTCTATGGTTGGGAATAACTTTTAAAGTTTTCAAGTGCGGCCGATAATTTTATATCTAAATTAAAGCTTAGGTTCTCCCCTTTCAGAAAAACACCATACTTTTGAATTTGGATAATTATTTCGTACCTTAAACGGCCTCCATGGACACTTAGCCATCTGTAAAATACCGTCAACTTGCATGCGGTTTCACCGCAAACAATACAGCACTATACAGTCTTACGAAAAAACTTTTCTAGGGATGGGAATAACTTTTAAAGTTTTCAAGGGAGGCCGATAATTTTATATCTAAATTAAAGCTTAGGTTCTCCCCTTTCAGAAAAAACACCATACTTTTGAATTTGGATAATTATTTCGTACCTTAAACGGCCTCCATGGACACTTAGCCATCTGTAAAATACCGTCAACTTGCATGCGGTTTCACCGCAAACAATACAGCACTATACAGTCTCACGAAAAAAAAACTTTTCTAGGGATGGGAATAACTTTTAAAGTTTTCAAGGGAGGCCGATAATTTTATATCTAAATTAAAGCTTAGGTTCTCCCCTTTCAGAAAAACACCATACTTTTGAATTTGGATAATTATTTCGTACCTTAAACGGCCTCCATGGACACTTAGCCCTCTGTAAAATACCGTCAACTTGCATGCGGTTTCACCGCAAACAATACAGCACTATACAGTCTCACGAAAAAAACTTTTCTAGGGATGGGAATAACTTTTAAAGTTTTCAAGGGAGGCCGATAATTTTATATCTAAATTAAAGCTTAGGTTCTCCCCTTTCAGAAAAACACCATACTACTTTTGAATTTGGATAATTATTTCGTACCTTAAACGGCCTCCATGGACACTTAGCCATCTGTAAATATACGTCAACTTGCATGCGGTTTCACCGCAAACAATACAACACTATACAGTCTTACGAAACAAACTTTTCTAGGGATGGGAATAACTTTTAAAGTTTTCAAGGGAGGCCGATAATTTTATATCTAAATTAAAGCTTAGGTTCTCCCCTTTCAGAAAAACACCATACTTTTGAATTTGGATAATTATTTCGTACCTTAAACGGCCTCCATGGACACTTAGCCATCTGTAAAATACCGTCAACTTGCATGCGGTTTCACCGCAAACAATACAACACTATACAGTCTTACGAAAAAACTTTCTAGGGATGGGAATAACTTTAAAGTTTTCAAGGAGGCCGATAATTTTATATCTAAATTAAAGCTTAGGTTCTCCTTTCAGAAAAACACCATACTTTTGAATTTGGATAATTATTTCGTACCTTAAACGGCCTCCATGGACACTTAGCCATCTGTAAAATACCGTCAACTTGCATGCGGTTTCACCGCAAACAATACAGCACTATACAGTCTTACGAAAAAAACATTTTTAGGGATGGGAATAACTTTTAAAGTTTTCAAGGAGGCCGATAATTTTATATCTAAATTAAAGCTTAGGTTCTCCCTTTCAAAAAAACACCATACTTTTGAATTTGGATAATTATTTAGGAGCTTAATCGTCTTGCTTGGACACTTTGGCATCTGTTATATACCGTCAACTTGCATGCGGTTTCACCGCAAACAATACAGCACTATACAGTCTTACGAAAAAAAACTTTCTAGGGATGGGAATAACTTTTAAAGTTTTCAAGGGAGGCCGATAATTTTATATCTGAATTTAAGCTTAGGTTCTCCCCTTTCAGAAAAAAACACCATACTTTTGAATTTGGATAATTATTTCGTACCTTAAACGGCCTCCATGGACACTTAGCCATCTGTAAAATACCGTCAACTTGCATTCGGTTTCACCGCAAACAATACAGCACTATACAGTCTTACGAAAAAAACTTTCTAGGGATGGGAATAACTTTTAAAGTTTTCAAGGGAGGCCGATAATTTTATATCTAAATTAAAGCTTAGGTTCTCCCCTTTCAGAAAAACACCATACTTTTGAATTTGGATAATTATTTCGTACCTTAAACGGCCTCCATGGACACTTAGCCATCTGTAAAATACCGTCAACTTGCATGCGGTTTCACGGCAAACAATACAACACTATACAGTCTTACGAAAAAAAAACTTTCTAGGGATGGGAATAACTTTTAAAGTTTTCAATGGAGGCCGATAATTTTATATCTAAATTAAAGCTTAGGTTCTCCCCTTTCAGAAAAACACCATACTTTTGAATTTGGATAATTATTTCGTACCTTAAACGGCCTCCATGGACACTTAGCCATCTGTAAAATACCGTCAACTTGCATGCGGTTTCACCGCAAACAATACAGCACTATACAGTCTTACGAAAAAACTTTTCTAGGGATGGGAATAACTTTTAAAGTTTTCAAGGGAGGCCGATAATTTTATATCTAAATTAAAGCTTAGGTTCTCCCCTTTCAGAAAAAACCATACTTTTGAATTTGGATAATTATTTCGTACCTTAAACGGCCTCCATGGACACTTAGCCATCTGTAAAATACCGTCAACTTGCATGCGGTTTCACCGCAAACAATACAGCACTATACAGTCTTACGAAAAAAACTTTTCTAGGGATGGGAATAACTTTTAAAGTTTTCAAGGGAGGCCGATAATTTTATATCTAAATTAAAGCTTAGGTTCTCCCCTTTTCAGAAAAACACCATACTTTTGAATTTGGATAATTATTTCGTACCTTAAACGGCCTCCATGGACACTTAGCCATCTGTAAAATACCGTCAACTTGCATTCGGTTTCACCGCAAACAATACAACACTATACAGTCTCACGAAAAAACTTTTCTAGGGATGGGAATAACTTTTAAAGTTTTCAAGGGAGGCCGATAATTTTATATCTAAATTAAAGCTTAGGTTCTCCCCTTTCAGAAAAACACCATACTTTTGAATTTGGATAATTATTTCGTACCTTAAACGGCCTCCATGGACACTTAGCCATCTGTAAAATACCGTCAACTTGCATGCGGTTTCACCGCAAACAATACAGCATTATAGAATCTTACGAAAAAAACTTTTCTAGGGATGGGAATAACTTTTAAAGTTTTCAAGGAGGCCGATAATTTTATATCTAAATTAAAGCTTAGGTTCTCCCCTTTCAGAAAAACACCATACTTTTGAATTTGGATAATTATTTCGTACCTTAAACGGCCTCCATGGACACTTAGCCATCTGTAAAATACCGTCAACTTGCATGCGGTTTCACGGCAAACAATACAACACTATACAGTCTTACAAAAAACCTTTTCTAGGGTTGGGAATAACTTTAAAGTTTTCAAGGGAGGCCGATAATTGTATATCTAAATTGAAGCTTAGGTTTTCCCCTTTCAGAAAAACACCATACTTTTGAATTTGGATAATTATTTCGTACCTTAAACGGCCTCCATGGACACTTAGCCATCTGTAAAATACCGTCAACTTGCATTCGGTTTCACCGCAAACAATACAGCACTATACAGTCTTACGAAAAAAACATTTTTAGGGATGGGAATAACTTTTAAAGTTTTCAAGGGAGGCCGATAATTTTATATCTAAATTAAAGCTTAGGTTCTCCCCTTTCAGAAAAACACCATACTTTTGAATTTGGATAATTATTTCGTACCTTAAACGGCCTCCATGGACACTTAGCCATCTGTAAAATACCGTCAACTTGCATGCGGTTTCACCGCAAACAATACAGCACTATACAGTCTTACGAAAAAACTTTTCTAGGGATGGGAATAACTTTTAAAGTTTTCAAGGAAGGCCGATAATTTTATATCTAAATTAAAGCTTAGGTTCTCCCCTTTCAGAAAAACACCATACTTTTGAATTTGGATAATTATTTCGTACCTTAAACGGCCTCCATGGACACTTAGCCATCTGTAAAATACCGTCAACTTGCATGCGGTTTCACCGCAAACAATACAGCACTATACAGTCTTACGAAAAAAACTTTTCTAGGGATGGGAATAACTTTTAAAGTTTTCAAGGGAGGCCGATAATTTTATATCTAAATTAAAGCTTAGGTTCTCCCCTTTCAGAAAAACACCATACTTTTGAATTTGGATAATTATTTCGTACCTTAAACGGCCTCCATGGACACTTAGCCATCTGTAAAATACCGTCAACTTGCATACGGTTTCACCGCAAACAATACAGCACTATACAGTCTTAAGAGAATAAAACATTTCTATGGTTGGGAATAACTTTTAAAGTTTTCAAGGGAGGCCGATAATTTTATATCTAAATTAAAGCTTAGGTTCTCCCCTTTCAGAAAAACACCATACTTTTGAATTTGGATAATTATTTCGTACCTTAAACGGCCTCCATGGACACTTAGCCATCTGTAAAATACCGTCAACTTGCATGCGGTTTCACCGCAAACAATACAGCACTATACAGTCTTACGAAAAAAAACTTTCTGTGGATGGGAATAACTTTAAAAGTTTTCAAGGGAGGCCGATAATTTTATATCTAAATTAAAGCTTAGGTTCTCCCCTTTCAGAAAAACACAATATTTTTGAATTTGGATAATTATTTCGTACCTTAAACGGCCTCCATGGACACTTAGCCATCTGTAAAATACCGTCAACTTGCATGCGGTTTCACGGCAAACAATACAACACTACACAGTCTTACGAAAACAAATTTTCTAGGGATGGGAATAACTTTTAAAGTTTTCAAGGGAGGCCGATAATTTTAGATCTAAATTAAAGCTTAGGTTCTCCCCTTTCAGAAAAACACAATATTTTTGAATTTGGATAATTATTTCGTACCTTAAACGGCCTCCATGGACACTTAGCCATCTGTAAAATACCGTCAACTTGCATGCGGTTTCACGGCAAACAATACAACACTATACAGTCTTACGAAAAAAACTTTCTAGGGATGGGAATAACTTTTAAAGTTTTCAAGGGAGGCCGATAATTTTATATCTAAATTGAAGCTTAGGTTTTCCCCTTTCAGAAAAACACCATACTTTTGAATTTGGATAATTATTTCGTACCTTAAACGGCCTCCATGGACACTTAGCCATCTGTAAAATACCGTCAACTTGCATTCGGTTTCACCGCAAACAATACAGCACTATACAGTCTTACGAAAAAAACATTTCTAGGGATGGGAATAACTTTTAAAGTTTTCAAGGGAGGCCGATAATTTTATATCTAAATTAAAGCTTAGGTTCTCCCCTTTCAGAAAAACACCATACTTTTGAATTTGGATAATTTGTTCGTACCTTAAACGGCCTCCATGGACACTTAGCCATCTGTAAAATACAGTCAACTTGCATGCGGTTTCACCGCAAACAATACAGCACTATACAGTCTTACGAAAAAAATACTTTTCTAGGGATGGGAATAACTTTTAAAGTTTTCAAGGAAGGCCGATAATTTTATATCTAAATTAAAACTTAGGTTCTCCCTTTCAGAAAAACACCATACTTTTGAATTTGGATAATTATTTCGTACCTTAAACGGCCTCCATGGACACTTAGCATCTGTAAAATACCGTCAACTTGCATGCGGTTTCACCGCAAACAATACAACACTATACAGTCTTAAAAACTTTTCTAGGGATGGGAATAACTTTTAAAGTTTTCAAGGAGGCCGATAATTTTATATCTAAATTAAAGCTTAGGTTCTCCCTTTCAGAAAAACACCATACTTTTGAATTTGGATAATTATTTCGTACCTTAAACGGCCTCCATGGACACTTAGCCATCTGTAAAATACCGTCAACTTGCATGCGGTTTCACGGCAAACAATACAAAACTATACAGTCTTACGAAAAAAACTTTCTAGGGATGGGAATAACTTTTAAAGTTTTCAAGGGAGGCCGATAATTTTATATCTAAATTAAAGCTTAGGTTCTCTCCTTTCAGAAAAACACCATACTTTTGAATTTGGATAATTATTTCGTACCTTAAACGGCCTCCATGGACACTTAGCCATCTGTAAAATACCGTCAACTTGCATGCGGTTTCACCGCAAACAATACAGCACTATACAGTCTTACGAAAAAAACTTTCTAGGGATGGGAATAACTTTTAAAGTTTTCAAGGGAGGCCGATAATTTTATATCTAAATTGAAGCTTAGGTTTCCCCTTTCAGAAAAACACCATACTTTTGAATTTGGATAATTATTTCGTACCTTAAACGGCCTCCATGGACACTTAGCCATCTGTAAAATACCGTCAACTTGCATGCGGTTTCACCGCAAACAATACAGCACTATACAGTCTCACGAAAAAACTTTTCTAGGGATGGGAATAACTTTTAAAGTTTTCAAGGGAGGCCGATAATTTTATATCTAAATTAAAGCTTAGGTTCTCCCCTTTCAGAAAAACACCATACTTTTGAATTTGGATAATTATTTCGTACCTTAAACGGCCTCCATGGACACTTAGCCATCTGTAAAATACCGTCAACTTGCATGCGGTTTCACCGCAAACAATAAACCACTATACAGTCTTACGAAAAACTTTCTAGGGATGGGAATAACTTTTAAAGTTTTCAAGGGAGGCCGATAATTTTATATCTAAATTAAAGCTTAGGTTCTCCCCTTTCAGAAAAACACCATACTTTTGAATTTGGATAATTATTTCGTACCTTAAACGGCCTCCATGGACACTTAGCCATCTGTAAAATACCGTCAACTTGCATGCGGTTTCACGGCAAACAATACAACACTATACAGTCTTACGAAAAAAAAACTTTCTAGGGATGGGAATAACTTTTAAAGTTTTCAAGGGAGGCCGATAATTTTATATCTAAATTAAAGCTTAGGTTCTCCCCTTTCAGAAAAACACCATACTTTTGAATTTGGATAATTATTTCGTACCTTAAACGGCCTCCATGGACACTTAGCCATCTGTAAAATACCGTCAACTTGCATGCGGTTTCACGGCAAACAATACAACACTATACAGTCTTACGAAAAAAACTTTTCTAGGGATGGGAATAACTTTTAAAGTTTTCAAGGGAGGCCGATAATTTTATATCTAAATTAAGCTTAGGTTCTCCCCTTTCAGAAAAACACCATACTTTTGAATTTGGATAATTATTTCGTACCTTAAACGGCCTCCATGGACACTTAGCCATCTGTAAAATACCGTCAACTTGCATGCGGTTTCACCGCAAACAATACAACACTATACAGTCTTACGAAAAAAAACTTTCTAGGGATGGGAATAACTTTTAAAGTTTTCAAGGGAGGCCGATAATTTTATATCTGAATTTAAGCTTAGGTTCTCCCCTTTCAGAAAAAACACCATACTTTTGAATTTGGATAATTATTTCGTACCTTAAACGGCCTCCATGGACACTTAGCCATCTGTAAAATACCGTCAACTTGCATGCGGTTTCACCGCAAACAATACAGCACTATAGAGTCTTACGAAAAAATCATTTCTAGGGATGGGAATAACTTTTAAAGTTTTCAAGGGAGGCCGATAATTTTATATCTAAATTAAAGCTTAGGTTCTCCCCTTTCAGAAAAACACCATACTTTTGAATTTGGATAATTATTTCGTACCTTAAACGGCCTCCATGGACACTTAGCCATCTGTAAAATACCGTCAACTTGCATGCGGTTTCACCGCAAACAATACAGCACTATAGAGTCTTACGAAAAAAACTTTTCTAGGGATGGGAATAACTTTTAAAGTTTTCAAGGGAGGCCGATAATTTTATATCTAAATTGAAGCTTAGGTTTTCCCCTTTCAGAAAAACACCATACTTTTGAATTTGGATAATTATTTCGTACCTTAAACGGCCTCCATGGACACTTAGCCATCTGTAAAATACCATCAACTTGCATGCGGTTTCACGGCAAACAATACAACACTATACAGTCTTACGAAAAAAAACTTTCTAGGGATGGGAATAACTTTTAAAGTTTTCAAGGGAGGCCGATAATTTTATATCTGAATTGAAGCTTAGGTTTTCCCCTTTCAGAAAAACACCATACTTTTGAATTTGGTTAATTATTTCGTACCTTAAACGGCCTCCATGGACACTTAGCCATCTGTAAAATACCGTCAACTTGCATGCGGTTTCACGGCAAACAATACAACACTATACAGTCTTACAAAAAAAAACTTTCTAGGGATGGGAATAACTTTTAAAGTTTTCAAGGGAGGCCGATAATTGTATATCTAAATTAAAGCTTAGGTTCTCCCCTTTCAGAAAAACACCATACTTTTGAATTTGGTTAATTATTTCGTACCTTAAACGGCCTCCATGGACACTTAGCCCTCTGTAAAATACGGTCAACTTGCATGCGGTTTCACCGCAAACAATACAGCACTATACAGTCTTACGAAAACAACTTTCAAGGGATGGGAATAACTTTTAAAGTTTTCAAGGGAGGCCGATAATTTTATATCTAAATGAAGCTTAGGTTTTCCCCTTTCAGAAAAACACCATACTTTTGAATTTGGATAATTATTTCGTACCTTAAACGGCCTCCATGGACACTTAGCCATCTGTAAAATACCGTCAACTTGCATGCGGTTTCACGGCAAACAATACAACACTATACAGTCTTACGAAAAAAAAACTTTCTAGGGATGGGAATAACTTTTAAAGTTTTCAAAGGAGGCCGATAATTTTATATCTAAATTAAAGCTTAGGTTCTCCCCTTTCAGAAAAACACCATACTTTTGAATTTGGATAATTATTTCGTACCTTAAACGGCCTCCATGGACACTTAGCCATCTGTAAAATACCGTCAACTTGCATGCGGTTTCACCGCAAACAATACAGCACTATACAGTCTTACGAAAAAAAACTTTTCTAGGGATGGGAATAACTTTTAAAGTTTTCAAGGGAGGCCGATAATTTTATATCTAAATTAAAGCTTAGGTTCTCCCCTTTCAGAAAAACACCATACTTTTGAATTTGGATAATTATTTCGTACCTTAAACGGCCTCCATGGACACTTAGCCATCTGTAAAATACCGTCAACTTGCATGCGGTTTCACGGCAAACAATACAACACTATACAGTCTTACGAAAAAAACTTTTCTAGGGATGGGAATAACTTTTAAAGTTTTCAAGGGAGGCCGATAATTTTATATCTAAATTAAAGCTTAGGTTCTCCCCTTTCAGAAAAACACCATACTTTTGAATTTGGATAATTATTTCGTACCTTAAACGGCCTCCATGGACACTTAGCCATCTGTAAAATACCGTCAACTTGCATGCGGTTTCACGGCAAACAATACAGCACTATACAGTCTTACGAAAAAAAAACTTTTCTAGGGATGGGAATAACTTTTAAAGTTTTCAAGGGAGGCCGATAATTTTATATCTAAATTAAAGCTTAGGTTCTCCCCTTTCAGAAAAACACCATACTTTTGAATTTGGATAATTATTTCGTACCTTAAACGGCCTCCATGGACACTTAGCCATCTGTAAAATACCATCAACTTGCATGCGGTTTCACGGCAAACAATACAACACTATACAGTCTTACGAAAAAAAAACTTTCTAGGGATGGGAATAACTTTTAAAGTTTTCAAGGGAGGCCGATAATTTTATATCTAAATTGAAGCTTAGGTTTCCCCTTTCAGAAAAACACCATACTTTTGAATTTGGATAATTATTTCGTACCTTAAACGGCCTCCATGGACACTTAGCCATCTGTAAAATACCGTCAACTTGCATGCGGTTTCACCGCAAACAATACAGCACTATACAGTCTTACGAAAAAAACTTTTCTAGGGTTGGGAATAACTTTTAAGGTTTTTAAGGGAGGCCGATAATTTTATATCTAAATTGAAGCTTAGGTTTTCCCCTTTCAGAAAAACACCATACTTTTGAATTTGGATAATTATTTCGTACCTTAAACGGCCTCCATGGACACTTAGCCATCTGTAAAATACCGTCAACTTGCATGCGGTTTCACCGCAAACAATACAGCACTATACAGTCTTACGAAAAAAAAAACTTTTCTAGGGATGGGAATAACTTTTAAAGTTTTCAAACGGAGGCCGATAATTTTATATGTAAATTAAAGCTTACGTTCTCCCTTTCAGAAAAACACCATACTTTCGAATTTGGATAATTATTTCGTACCTTAAACGGCCTCCATGGACACTTAGCCATTTGTAAAATACCGTCAACTTGCATGCGGTTTCACCGCAAACAATACTTCACTATACAGTCTTACGAAAAAAAACTTTTCTAGGGATGGGAATAACTTTTAAATTTTTCAAGGGAGGCCGATAATTTTATATCTAAATTAAAGCTTAGGTTCTCCTTTCAGAAAAACACCATACTTTTGAATTTGGATAATTATTTCGTACCTTAAACGGCCTCCATGGACACTTAGCCATCTGTAAAATACTGTCAACTTGCATGCGGTTTCACCGGCAAACAATACAACACTATACAGTCTTACGAAAAAAACTTTTCTAGGGATGGGAATAACTTTTAAAGTTTTAGGAGGCCGATAATTTTATATCTAAATTAAAGCTTAGGTTCTCACCTTTCAGAAAAACACCATACTTTTGAATTTGGATAATTATTTCGTACCTTAAACGGCCTCCATGGACACTTAGCCATCTGTAAAATACCATCAACTTGCATGCGGTTTCACGGCAAACAATACAACACTATACAGTCTTACGAAAAAATACTTTCTAGGGATGGGAATAACTTTTAAAGTTTTCAAGGGAGGCCGATAATTTTATATCTGAATTTAAGCTGAGGTTCTCCCCTTTCAGAAAAAACACCATACTTTTGAATTTGGATAATTATTTCGTACCTTAAACGGCCTCCATGGACACTTAGCCATCTGTAAAATACCGTCAACTTGCATGCGGTTTCACGGCAAACAATACAACACTATACAGTCTTACGAAGACAACTTTTCTAGGGTTGGGAATAACTTTTAAGGTTTTTAAGGAAGGCCGATAATTTTATATCTAAATTAAAGCTTAGGTTTTCCCCTTTCAGAAAAACACCATGCTTTTGAATTTGGATAATTATTTCGTACCTTAAACGGCCTCCATGGACACTTAGCCATCTGTAAAATAATGTCAACTTGCATGCGGTTTCACCGCAAACAATACAGCACTATACAGTCTCACGAAAAAAACTTTTCTAGGGATGGGAATAACTTTTAAAGTTTTCAAGGGAGGCCGATAATTTTATATCTAAATTAAAGCTTAGGTTCTCCCCTTTCAGAAAAAAACACCATACTTTTGAATTTGGATAATTATTTCGTACCTTAAACGGCCTCCATGGACACTTAGCCATCTGTAAAATACCGTCAACTTGCATGCGGTTTCACCGCAAACAATACAACACTATACAGTCTTACGAAAAAAACTTTCTAGGGATGGGAATAACTTTAAAGTTTTCAAGGGAGGCCGATAATTTTATATCTAAATTGAAAGCTTAGGTTCTCCCTTTCAGAAAAACACCATACTTTTGAATTTGGATAATTATTTCGTACCTTAAACGGCCTCCATGGACACTTAGCCATCTGTAAAATACCGTCAACTTGCATGCGGTTTCACCGCAAACAATACAACACTATACAGTCTTACGAAAAAACTTTTCTAGGATGGGAATAACTTTTAAAGTTTTCAAGGAGGCCGATAATTTTATATCTAAATTAAAGCTTAGGTTCTCCTTTCAGAAAAACACCATACTTTTGAATTTGGATAATTATTTCGTACCTTAAACGGCCTCCATGGACACTTAGCCATCTGTAAAATACCGTCAACTTGCATGCGGTTTCACGGCAAACAATACAAAACTATACAGTCTTACGAAAAAAACTTTCTAGGGATGGGAATAACTTTTAAAGTTTTCAAGGGAGGCCGATAATTTTATATCTAAATTGAAGCTTAGGTTCTCCCCTTTCAGAAAAACACCATACTTTTGAATTTGGATAATTATTTCGTACCTTAAACGGCCTCCATGGACACTTAGCCATCTGTAAAATACCGTCAACTTGCATGCGGTTTCACGGCAAACAATACAACACTATACAGTCTTACGAAAAAAAACTTTTCTAGGGATGGGAATAACTTTTAAAGTTTTCAAGGGAGGCCGATAATTTTATATCTAAATTAAAGCTTAGGTTCTCCCCTTTCAGAAAAACACCATACTTTTGAATTTGGATAATTATTTCGTACCTTAAACGGCCTCCATGGACACTTAGCCATCTGTAAAATACCGTCAACTTGCATGCGGTTTCACGGCAAACAATACAACACTATACAGTCTTACGACAAACCACTTTCTAGGGATGGGAATAACTTTTAAAGTTTTCAAGGGAGGCCGATAATTTTATATCTAAATTTAAGCTTAGGTTCTCCCCTTTCAGAAAAACACCATACTTTTGAATTTGGATAATTATTTCGTACCTTAAACGGCCTCCATGGACACTTAGCCATCTGTAAAATACCGTCAACTTGCATGCGGTTTCACGGCAAACAATACAACACTATACAGTCTTACGAAAAACAAACTTTCTAGGGATGGGAATAACTTTTAAAGTTTTCAAGGGAGGCCGATAATTTTATATCTAAATTTAAGCTTAGGTTCTCCCCTTTCAGAAAAAACACCATACTTTTGAATTTGGATAATTATTTCGTACCTTAAACGGCCTCCATGGACACTTAGCCATCTGTAAAATACCGTCAACTTGCATGCGGTTTCACCGCAAACAATACAGCACTATAGAGTCTTACGAAAAAAACTTTTCTAGGGATGGGAATAACTTTTAAAGTTTTCAAGGGAGGCCGATAATTTTATATCTAAATTGAAGCTTAGGTTTTCCCCTTTCAGAAAAACACCATACTTTTGAATTTGGATAATTATTTCGTACCTTAAACGGCCTCCATGGACACTTAGCCATCTGTAAAATACCGTCAACTTGCATGCGGTTTCACCGCAAACAATACAGCACTATACAGTCTTACGAAAAAAACTTTCTAGGGATGGGAATAACTTTTAAAGTTTTCAATGGAGGCCGATAATTTTATATCTAAATTAAAGCAAGGGTTCTCCCCTTTCAGAAAAACACCATACTTTTGAATTTGGATAATTATTTCGTACCTTAAACGGCCTCCATGGACACTTAGCCATCTGTAAAATACCGTCAACTTGCATGCGGTTTCACGGCAAACAATACAACACTATACAGTCTTACGAAAAAAACTTTTCTAGGGTTGGGAATAACTTTTAAGGTTTTTAAGGGAGGCCGATAATTTTATATCTAAATTAAAGCTTAGGTTCTCCCCTTTCAGAAAAACACCATACTTTTGAATTTGGATAATTATTTCGTACCTTAAACGGCCTCCATGGACACTTAGCCATCTGTAAAATACCGTCAACTTGCATGCGGTTTCACGGCAAACAATACAACACTATACAGTCTTACGAAAAAAACTTTCTAGGGATGGGAATAACTTTTAAAGTTTTCAAGGGAGGCCGATAATTTTATATCTGAATTTAAGCTTAGGTTCTCCCCTTTCAGAAAAAACACCATACTTTTGAATTTGGATAATTATTTCGTACCTTAAACGGCCTCCATGGACACTTAGCCATCTGTAAAATACCGTCAACTTGCATGCGGTTTCACCGCAAACAATACAGCACTATAGAGTCTTACGACAAAAACTTTTCTAGGGATGGGAATAACTTTTAAAGTTTTCAAGGGAGGCCGATAATTTTATATCTAAATTGAAGCTAAGGTTCTCCCCTTTCAGAAAAACACCATACTTTTGAATTTGGATAATTATTTCGTACCTTAAACGGCCTCCATGGACACTTAGCCATCTGTAAAATACCGTCAACTTGCATGCGGTTTCACCGCAAACAATACAGCACTATACAGTCTTACGAAAAAAAACTTTTCTAGGGATGGGAATAACTTTTAAAGTTTTCAAGGGAGGCCGATAATTTTATATCTAAATTAAAGCTTAGGTTCTCCCCTTTCAGAAAAACACCATACTTTTGAATTTGGATAATTATTTCGTACCTTAAACGGCCTCCATGGACACTTGGCCATCTGTAAAATACCGTCAACTTCCATGCGGTTTCACCGCAAACAATACAACACTATACAGTCTTACGAAAAAAAACTTTCTAGGGATGGGAATAACTTTTAAAGTTTTCAAGGGAGGCCGATAATTTTATATCTGAATTTAAGCTTAGGTTCTCCCCTTTCAGAAAAACACCATACTTTTGAATTTGGATAATTATTTCGTACCTTAAACGGCTTCCATGGACACTTAGCCATCTGTAAAATACCGTCAACTTGCATGCGGTTTCACGGCAAACAATACAACACTATACAGTCTTACGAAAAAAACTTTTCTAGGTTGGGAATAACTTTTAAAGTTTTCAAGGAGGCCGATAATTTTATATCTAAATTGAAGCTTCGGTATCTCCCTTACCGAAAAACACCATACTTTTGAATTTGGTTAATTATTTCGTAACTTAAACGGCCTCCATGGACAATTAGCCCTCTGTAAAATATCGTTAACTTGCATTCGGTTTCACCGCAAAGAGTACAGCACTATACAGTCTTACGAAAAAACTTTCTAGGGATGGGAATAACTTTTAAAGTTTTCAAGGGAGGCCGATAATTTTATATCTAAATTAAAGCTTAGGTTTTCCCCTTTCACAAAAACACCATACTTTTGAATTTGGATAATTATTTCGTACCTTAAACGGCCTCCATGGACACTTAGCCATCTGTAAAATACCGTCAACTTGCAGGCGGTTTCACGGCAAACAATACAACACTATACAGTCTTACAAAAAAAACTTTTCTAGGGATGGAATAACTTTTAAAGTTTTCAAGGGAGGCCGATAATTTTATATCTAAATTAAAGCTTAGGTTCTCCCCTTTCAGAAAAACACCATACTTTTGAATTTGGATAATTATTTCGTACCTTAAACGGCCTCCATGGACACTTAGCCATCTGTAAAATACCGTCAACTTGCATGCGGTTTCACCGCAAACAATACAGCACTATACAGTCTTACGAAAAAAACTTTTCTAGGGATGGGAATAACTTTTAAAGTTTTCAAGGGAGGCCGATAATTTTATATCTAAATTAAAGCTTAGGTTCTCCCCTTTCAGAAAAACACCATACTTTTGAATTTGGATAATTATTTCGTACCTTAAACGGCCTCCATGGACACTTAGCCATCTGTAAAATACCGTCAACTTGCATGCGGTTTCACGGCAAACAATACAACACTATACAGTCTTACGAAAAAAACTTTCTAGGTTGGGAATAACTTTTAAAGTTTCAAGGGAGGCCGATAATTTTATATCTAAATTAAAGCTTAGGTTCTCCCCTTTCAGAAAAACACCATACTTTTGAATTTGGATAATTATTTCGTACCTTAAACGGCCTCCATGGACACTTAGCCATCTGTAAAATACCATCAACTTGCATGCGGTTTCACCGCAAACAATACAGCACTATACAGTCTTACGAAAAAAACTTTTCTAGGGATGGGAATAACTTTTAAAGTTTTCAAGGGAGGCCGATAATTTTATATCTAAATTAAAGCTTAGGTTCTCCCCTTTCAGAAAAACACCATACTTTTGAATTTGGATAATTATTTCGTACCTTAAACGGCCTCCATGGACACTTAGCCATCTGTAAAATACCATCAACTTGCATGCGGTTTCACGGCAAACAATACAACACTATACAGTCTTACGAAAAAAAACTTTCTAGGGATGGGAATAACTTTTAAAGTTTTCAAGGGAGGCCGATAATTTTATATCTGAATTTAAGCTTAGGTTCTCCCCTTTCAAAAAACACCATACTTTTGAATTTGGATAATTATTTCGTACCTTAAACGGCCTCCATGGACACTTAGCCATCTGTAAAATACCGTCAAC
The DNA here is from genome assembly GCA_029582265.1 of Zoroaster sp. YZ-2022. NCBI lineage: Eukaryota > Metazoa > Echinodermata > Asteroidea > Forcipulatida > Zoroasteridae > Zoroaster > Zoroaster sp. YZ-2022. The sequence goes on along the minus strand of JAQQFT010000363.1, from coordinate 9,048 downwards.
TTGCATGCGGTTTCACCGCAAACAATACAGCACTATAGAGTCTTACGAAAAAAACTTTTCTAGGGATGGGAATAACTTTTAAAGTTTTCAAGGGAGGCCGATAATTTTATATCTAAATTGAAGCTTAGGTTTTCCCCTTTCAGAAAAACACAATACTTTTGAATTTGGTTAATTATTTCGTAACTTAAACGGCCTCCATGGACAATTAGCCCTCTGTAAAATATCGTCAACTTGCATTCGGTTTCACCGCAAACAGTACAGCACTATACAGTCTTACGAAAAAAACTTTCTAGGGATGGGAATAACTTTTAAAGTTTTCAAGGGAGGCCGATAATTTTATATCTAAATTGAAGCTTAGGTTTTCCCCTTTCAGAAAAACACCATACTTTTGAATTTGGATAATTATTTCGTACCTTAAACGGCCTCCATGGACACTTAGCCATCTGTAAAATACCGTCAACTTGCATGCGGTTTCACCGCAAACAATACAACACTATACAGTCTTACGAAAAAAACATTTTTAGGGATGGGAATAACTTTTAAAGTTTTCAAGGGAGACCGATAATTTTATATCTAAATTGAAGCTTAGGTTCTCCCTTTCAGAAAAACACCATACTTTTGAATTTGGATAATTATTTCGGTACCTTAAACGGCCTCCATGGACACTTAGCCATCTGTAAAATACCGTCAACTTGCATGCGGTTTCACCGCAAACAATACAACACTATACAGTCTTACGAAAAAACTTTTCTAGGGATGGGAATAACTTTAAAGTTTTCAAGGAGGCCGATAATTTTATATCTAAATTGAAGCTTAGGTTTTCCCCTTTCAGAAAAACACCATACTTTTGAATTTGGATAATTATTTCGTACCTTAAACGGCCTCCATGGACACTTAGCCATCTGTAAAATACCGTCAACTTGCATGCGGTTTCACCGCAAACAATACAACACTATACAGTCTTACGAACAAAACTTTTCTAGGGTTGGGAATAACTTTTAAGGTTTTTAAGGGAGGCCGATAATTTTATATCTAAATTGAAGCTTAGGTTTTCCCCTTTCAGAAAAACACCATACTTTTGAATTTGGATAATTATTTCGTACCTTAAACGGCCTCCATGGACACTTAGCCATCTGTAAAATACCATCAACTTGCATGCGGTTTCACCGCAAACAATACAGCACTATAGAGTCTTACGAAAAAAACTTTTCTAGGGATGGGAATAACTTTTAAAGTTTTCAAGGGAGGCCGATAATTTTATATCTGAATTTAAGCTTAGGTTCTCCCCTTTCAGAAAAAACACCATACTTTTGAATTTGGATAATTATTTCGTACCTTAAACGGCCTCCATGGACACTTAGCCATCTGTAAAATACCGTCAACTTGCATGCGGTTTCACGGCAAACAATACAACACTATACAGTCTTACGAAAAAAACTTTCTAGGGATGGGAATAACTTTTAAAGTTTTCAAGGGAGGCCGATAATTTTATATCTAAATTGAAGCTTAGGTGGCCCCTTTCAGAAAAACACCATACTTTTGAATTTGGATAATTATTTCGTACCTTAAACGGCCTCCATGGACACTTAGCCATCTGTAAAATACCGTCAACTTGCATGCGGTTTCACGGCAAACAATACAACACTATACAGTCTTACGAAAAAAACTTTTCTAGGGTTGGGAATAACTTTTAAAGTTTCTTAAGGAGGCCGATAATTTTATATATAAATTAAAGCTTAGGTTTTCCCTTTCAGAAAAACACAATATTTTTGAATTTGGTTAATTATTTCGTACCTTAAACGGCCTCCATGGACACTTAGCCATCTGTAAAATACCGTCAACTTGCATGCGGTTTCACGGCAAACAATACAACACTATACAGTCTTACAAAAAAAAACTTTCTAGGGATGGGAATAACTTTTAAAGTTTTCAAGGGAGGCCGATAATTGTATATCTAAATTAAAGCTTAGGTTCTCCCCTTTCAGAAAAACACCATACTTTTGAATTTGGATAATTATTTCGTACCTTAAACGGCCTCCATGGACACTTAGCCATCTGTAAAATACCGTCAACTTGCATGCGGTTTCACGGCAAACAATACAACACTATACAGTCTTACGAAAAAAAAAACTTTCTAGGGATGGGAATAACTTTTAAAGTTTTCAAGGGAGGCCGATAATTTTATATCTAAATTAAAGCTTAGGTTCTCCCCTTTCAGAAAAACACCATACTTTTGAATTTGGATAATTATTTCGTACCTTAAACGGCCTCCATGGACACTTAGCCATCTGTAAAATACCGTCAACTTGCATGCGGTTTCACCGCAAACAATACAGCACTATACAGTCTTACGAAAAAAACTTTTCTAGGGATGGGAATAACTTTTAAAGTTTTCAAGGGAGGCCGATAATTTTATATCTAAATTATAAGCTTAGCTTCTCCCTTTCAGAAAAACACCATACTTTTGAATTTGGATAATTATTTCGTACCTTAAACGGCCTCCATGGACACTTAGCCATCTGTAAAATACCGTCAACTTGCATGCGGTTTCACCGCAAACAATACAACACTATACAGTCTTACGAAACAAATTTTCTAGGGATGGGAATAACTTTTAAAAGTGTTCAAGGAGGCCGATAATTTTATATCTAAATTAAAGCTTAGGTTCTCCCCTTTCAGAAAAACACCATACTTTTGAATTTGGATAATTATTTCGTACCTTAAACGGCCTCCATGGACACTTAGCCATCTGTAAAATACCGTCAACTTGCATGCGGTTTCACGGCAAACAATACAACACTATACAGTCTTACGGAAAAAAAACTTTCTAGGGATGGGAATAACTTTTAAAGTTTTCAAGGGAGGCCGATAATTTTATATCTGAATTTAAGCTTTTGTTGTGCCCTTTCAGAAAAACACCATACTTTTGAATTTGGATAATTATTTCGTACCTTAAACAGCCTCCATGGACACTTAGCCATCTGTAAAATACCGTCAACTTCCATGTGGTTTCACCGCAAACAATACAGCACTATAGAGTCTTACGAAAAAAACTTTTCTAGGAATGGGAATAACTTTTTAAAGTTTTCAAGGAGGCCGATAATTTTATATCTAAATTAAAGCTTAGGTTCTCCCTTTCAGAAAAACACCATACTTTTGAATTTGGATAATTATTTCGTACCTTAAACGGCCTCCATGGACACTTAGCCATCTGTAAAATACCGTCAACTTGCATGCGGTTTCACCGCAAACAATACAGCACTATACAGTCTTACGAAAAAAACTTTTCTAGGGATGGGAATAACTTTTAAAGTTTTCAAGGAGGCCGATAATTTTATATCTAAATTAAAGCTTAGGTTCTCCCCTTTCAGAAAAACACCATACTTTTGAATTTGGATAATTATTTCGTACCTTAAACGGCCTCCATGGACACTTAGCCATCTGTAAAATACCGTCAACTTGCATGCGGTTTCACCGCAAACAATACAGCACTATACAGTCTTACGAAAAAACTTTTCTAGGGATGGGAATAACTTTTAAAGTTTTCAAGGGAGGCCGATAATTTTATATCTAAATTGAAGCTTAGGTTCTCCTTTCAGAAAAACACCATACTTTTGAATTTGGATAATTATTTCGTACCTTAAACGGCCTCCATGGACACTTAGCCATCTGTAAAATACCGTCAACTTGCATGCGGTTTCACGGCAAACAATACAACACTATACAGTCTTACGAAAAAAACTTTTCTAGAGATGGGAATAACTTTTAAAGTTTTCAAGGGAGGCCGATAATTTTATATCTAAATTGAAGCTTAGGTTCTCCCCTTTCAGAAAAACACCATACTTTTGAATTTGGATAATTATTTCGTACCTTAAACGGCCTCCATGGACACTTAGCCATCTGTAAAATACCGTCAACTTGCATGCGGTTTCACCGCAAACAATACAGCACTATAGAGTCTTACGAAAAAAACTTTTCTAGGGATGGGAATAACTTTTAAAGTTTTCAAGGGAGGCCGATAATTTTATATCTAAATTGAAGCTTAGGTTCTCCCCTTTCAGAAAAACACCATACGTTTGAATTTGGATAATTATTTCGTACCTTAAACGGCCTCCATGGACACTTAGCCATCTGTAAAATACCGTCAACTTGCATGCGGTTTCACCGCAAACAATACAGCACTATAGAGTCTTACGAAACAAACTTTTCTAGAGATGGGAATAACTTTTAAAGTTTTCAAGGGAGGCCGATAATTTTACATCTAAATTAAAGCTTAGGTTCTCCCCTTTCAGAAAAACACCATACTTTTGAATTTGGATAATTATTTCGTACCTTAAACGGCCTCCATGGACACTTAGCCATCTGTAAAATACCGTCAACTTGCATGCGGTTTCACGGCAAACAATACAACACTATACAGTCTTACGAAAAAAACTTTTCTAGGGTTGGGAATAACTTTTAAAGTTTTCAAGGAAGGCCGATAATTTTATATCTAAATTAAAGCTTAGGTTCTTCCCTTTCAGAAAAACACCATACTTTTGAATTTGGATAATTATTTCGTACCTTAAACGGCCTCCATGGACACTTAGCCATCTGTAAAATACCGTCAACTTGCATGCGGTTTCACCGCAAACAATACAGCACTATAGAGTCTTACGAAAAAAACTTTTCTAGGGATGGGAATAACTTTTAAAGTTTTCAAGGGAGGCCGATAATTTTATATCTAAATTGAAGCTTAGGTTTCCCCTTTCAGAAAAACACCATACTTTTGAATTTGGATAATTATTTCGTACCTTAAACGGCCTCCATGGACACTTAGCCATCTGTAAAATACCGTCAACTTGCATGCGGTTTCACCGCAAACAATACAGCACTATAGAGTCTTACGAAAAAAACTTTTCTAGGGATGGGAATAACTTTTAAAGTTTTCCAAGGAGGCCGATAATTTTATATCTAAATTGAAGCTTAGGTTCTCCCCTTTCAGAAAAACACCATACTTTTGAATTTGGATAATTATTTCGTACCTTAAACGGCCTCCATGGACACTTGGCCATCTGTAAAATACCGTCAACTTCCATGCGGTTTCACCGCAAACAATACAGCACTATACAGTCTTACGAAAAAAACTTTACTAGGGATGAGAATAACTTTTAAAGTTTTCAAGGAAGGCCGATAATTTTATATCTAAATTAAAGCTTAGGTTCTCCCCTTTCAGAAAAACACCATACTTTTGAATTTGGATAATTATTTCGTACCTTAAACGGCCTCCATGGACACTTAGCCATCTGTAAAATACCGTCAACTTGCATGCGGTTTCACCGCAAACAATACAGCCCTATACAGTCTTACGAAAAAAACTTTTCTAGGATTGGGAATAACTTTTAAAGTTTTCAAGGGAGGCCGATAATTTTATATCTAAATTGAAGCTTAGGTTCTCCCTTTCAGAAAAACACCATACTTTTGAATTTGGATAATTATTTCGTACCTTAAACGGCCTCCATGGACACTTAGCCCTCTGTAAAATACGGTCAACTTGCATGCGGTTTCACCGCAAACAATACAGCACTATACAGTCTTACGAAAAAATTTTTCTAGGGATGGGAATAACTTTTAAAGTTTTCAAGGGAGGCCGATAATTTTATATCTAAATTAAAGCTTAGGTTCTCCCCTTTCAGAAAAACACCATACATTTGAATTTGGATAATTATTTTGTACCTTAAACGGCCTCCATGGACACTTAGCCATCTGTAAAATACCGTCAACTTGCATGCGGTTTCACCGGCAAACAATACAACACTATACAGTCTTACGAAAAAAACTTTCTAGGATGGGAATAACTTTTAAAGTTTTCAAGGGAGGCCGATAATTTTATATCTAAATTTAAGCTAGGTTCTCCCTTTCAGAAAAACACCATACTTTTGAATTTGGATAATTATTTCGTACCTTAAACGGCCTCCATGGACACTTAGCCATCTGTAAAATACCGTCAACTTGCATGCGGTTTCACGGCAAACAATACAACACTATACAGTCTTACGAAGAAAACTTTTCTAGGGATTGGGAATAACTTTTAAAGTTTTCAAGGGAGGCCGATAATTTTATATCTAAATTAAAGCTTAGGTTCTCCCCTTTCAGAAAAACACCATACTTCGAATTTGGATAATTATTTCGTACCTTAAACGGCCTCCATGGACACTTAGCCATCTGTAAAATACCGTCAACTTGCATGCGGTTTCACCGCAAACAATACAGCACTATAGAGTCTTACGAAAAAAACTTTTCTAGAGATGGGAATAACTTTTAAAGTTTTCAAGGGAGGCCGATAATTTTATATCTAAATTAAAGCTTAGGTTCTCCCCTTTCAGAAAAACACCATACTTTTGAATTTGGATAATTATTTCGTACCTTAAACGGCCTCCATGGACACTTAGCCATCTGTAAAATATCGTCAACTTGCATTCGGTTTCACCGCAAAGAGTACAGCACTATACAGTCTTATGAAAAAAACTTTCTAGGGATGGGAATAACTTTTAAAGTTTTCAAGGGAGGCCGATAATTTTATATCTGAATTTAAGCTTAGGTTCTCCCCTTTCAGAAAAACACCATACTTTTGAATTTGGATAATTATTTCGTACCTTAAACGGCCTCCATGGACACTTAGCCATCTGTAAAATACCGTCAACTTGCATGCGGTTTCACCGCAAACAATACAGCACTATACAGTCTTACGAAAAACACTTTTCTAGGGATGGGAATAACTTTTAAAGTTTTCAAGGGAGGCCGATAATTTTATATCTAAATTAAAGCTTAGGTTCTCCTCTTTCAGAAAAACACCATACTTTTGAATTTGGATAATTATTTCGTACCTTAAACGGCCTCCATGGACACTTAGCCATCTGTAAAATACCGTCAACTTGCATGCGGTTTCACCACAAACAATACAACACTATACAGTCTTACAAAAAAAAATTTTATAGCGATGGGAATAAATTTTAAAGTTTTTAAGATAGGCCTATAATTTTTATCTAAAATAAAGCTTACGTTCTCCCCTTTCAGAAAAACACCATACTTTTGAATTTGGATAATTATTTCGTACCTTAAACGGCCTCCATGGACACTTAGCCATCTGTAAAATACCGTCAACTTGCATGCGGTTTCACCACAAACAATAAAGCACTATACAGTCTTACGAAAAAAACTTTTCTAGGGTTGGGAATAACTTTTAAAGTTTTTAAGGGAGGCCGATAATTTTATATCTAAATTAAAGCTTAGGTTCTCCCCTTTCAGAAAAACACCATACTTTTGAATTTGGATAATTATTTCGTACCTTAAACGGCCTCCATGGACACTTAGCCATCTGTAAAATACCGTCAACTTGCATGCGGTTTCACCGCAAACAATACAGCACTATACAGTCTTACGAAAAACAAACTTTTCTAGGGATGGGAATAACTTTTAAAGTTTTCAAGGGAGGCCGATAATGTTTTCATCTAAATTAAAGCTTAGGTTCTCCCCTTTAGAAAAAACACCATACTTTTGAATTTGGATAATTATTTCGTACCTTAAACGGCCTCCATGGACACTTAGCCATCTGTAAAATACCGTCAACTTGCATGCGGTTTCACCGCAAACAATACAGCACTATACAGTCTTACGAAAAACACTTTTCTAGGATGGGGAATAACTTTTAAAGTTTTCAAGGGAGGCCGATAATTTTATATCTAAATTAAAGCTTAGGTTCTACCCTTTCAGAAAAACACCATACTTTTGAATTTGGATAATTATTTCGTACCTTAAACGGCCTCCGTGGACACTTAGCCATCTGTAAAATACCGTCAACTTGCATGCGGTTTCACCGCAAACAATACAGCACTATACAGTCTTACGAAAAAACATTTCTAGGGTTGGGAATAACTTTTAAAGTTTTCAAGGGAGGCCGATAATTTTATATCTAAATTAAAGCTTATGAAGTTCTCTTTCAGAAAAACACCATACTTTTGAATTTGGATAATTATTTCGTACCTTAAACGGCCTCCATGGACACTTAGCCATCTGTAAAATACCGTCAACTTGCATGTGGTTTCACCGCAAACAATACAGCACTATAGAGTCTCACGGGAAAAAAAATTCTAGGGATGGGAATAACTTTTAAAGTTTTCTAAGGAGGCCGATAATTTTATATCTAAATTGAAGCTTAGGTTCTCCCCTTTCAGAAAAACACCATACTTTTGAATTTGGATAATTATTTCGTACCTTAAACGGCCTCCATGGACACTTAGCCATCTGTAAAATACCGTCAACTTGCATGCGGTTTCACCGCAAACAATACAGCACTATACAGTCTTATGAAAAAAACATTTTTAGGGATGGGAATAACTTTTAAAGTTTTCAAGGGAGGCCGATAATTTTATATCTAAATTAAAGCTTAGGTTCTCCCCTTCAGAAAAACACCATACTTTTGAATTTGGATAATTATTTCGTACCTTAAACGGCCTCCATGGACACTTAGCCATCTGTAAAATACCGTCAACTTGCATGCGGTTTCACCGCAAACAATACAACACTATACAGTCTTACGAAAAAAAAAAACTTTTCTAGGGTTGGGAATAACTTTTTAAAGTTTTCAAGGGAGGCCGATAATTTTATATCTAAATTGCTTAGGTTCTCCCTTTTCAGAAAACCCCATACTTTTGAATGTGGATAATTATTTCGTACCTTAAACGGCCTCCATGGACATAGCCATCTGTAAAATACCGTCAACTTGCATGCGGTTTCACCGCAAACAATACAGCACTATACAGTGTTACGAAAAAACATTTCTAGGATGGGAATAACTTTAAAGTTTTCAAAGGAGGCCGATAATTTTATATCTAAATTAAAGCTTAGGTTCCCTTTCAGAAAAACACCATACTTTTGAATTTGATAATTATTTCGTACCTTAAACGGCCTCCATGGACACTTAGCCATCTGTAAATATGCGTCAACTTGCATGCGGTTTCACCGCAAACAATACAGCACTATACAGTCTTACGAAAAAAACATTTCAGG
>JAQQFT010000362.1:0-29028 GCA_029582265.1 Zoroaster sp. YZ-2022 | reverse complement strand
ACACACCCCTGTAAAATATGGTCAACTTGCATGCGGTTTCACAGCAAACAATACAGCACTGTACACTGTTACGAAAGAAACATTTCTAAGGTTGGGAATAACTTTTCAAGTTTTCAACGGAGGGCGATAAATTTATATCTAAATTAAAGCTTTAGGTTCTCCTCTCGGAAAACACAAAATCTTTTAATTTGTATAATGTCTTCATACCTTAAACGGCCTCCATGTACACTTAGCCCCCTGTAAAATACGGTCAACTTGCATGCGGTTTCACAGCAAACAATACAGCACTGTACACTGTTACGAAAGAAACATTTCTAAGGTTGGGAAATTTTTTTCAAGTTTTCAAGGGAGGCAGATAAAATTGTTATCTAATTTAAAGCTTTGGTTCTCCCTCTCGAAAAAACACAAAATCTTTGAATTTGGATAATGTCTTCATACCTTAAACGGCCTCCATGGACACTTACACCCTCTGTAAAATACGGTCAACTTGCATGCGGTTTCACAGCAAACAATACAGCACTGTACACTGTTACGAAAGAAACATTTCTAAGGTTGGGAATAACTTTTCAAGTTTTCAAGGAGGCAGATAAATTTATATCTAAATTAAAGCTTAGGTTCTCCCTCTCGGAAAACACAAAATCTTTGAATTTGATAATGTCTTCATACCTTAAACGGCCTCCATGGACACTTACCCCCTGTAAACATACGGTCAACTTGCATGGGGTTTCACAGCAAACAATACAGCACTGTACACTGTTACGAAAGAAACATTTCTAAGGTTGGGAATAACTTTTCAAGTTTTACGGGAGGCAGATAAAATTGATATCTAAATTAAAGCTTAGGTTCTCCCCTCTCGGAAAAACACAAAATCTTTGAATTTGGATAATGTCTTCATACTTTAAACGGCCTCCATGGACACTTACCCGCCTGTAAAATACGGTCAACTTGTATGCGGTTTCACAGCAAACAATACAGCACTGTACACTGTTACGAAAGAAACGTTTCTAAGTTTGGGAATAACGTTTCAAGTTTTTACGGGAGGCAGATAAAATTAATATCTAAATTAAAGCTTAGGTTCTCCCCTCTCGGAAAAACACAAAATCTTTGAATTTGGATAATGTCTTCATACCTTAAACGGCCTCCATGGACACTTACCCCCCTGTAAAATACGGTCAACTTGCATGCGGTTTCACAGCAAACAATACAGCACTGTACACTGTTACGAAAGAAACATTTCTAAGGTTGGGAATACCTTTTCAAGTTTTCAAGGGAGGCCGATAAATTTATATCTAAATTAAAGCTTAGGTTCTCCCCTCTCGGAAAAACACAAAATCTTTGAATTTGGATAATGTCTTCATACCCTAAACGGCCTCCATGGACACTTACCCCCTGTAAAATACGGTCAACTTGCATGCGGTTTCACAGCAAACAATACAGCACTGTACACTGTTATGAAAGAAACATTTCTAAGGTTGGGAATAACTTTTCAAGTTTTTACGGGAGGCAGATAAAATTGATATCTAAATTAAAGCTTAGGTTCTCCCCTCTCGGAAAAACACAAAATCTTTGAATTTGGTTAATGTCTTCATGCCTTAAACGGCCTCCATGGACACTTACCCCCCTGTAAAATACGGTCAGCTTGCATGCGGTTTCACAGCAAACAATACAGCACTGTACACTGTTACGAAAGAAACATTTTTAAGGTTGGGAATAACTTTTCAAGTTTTCAAGGGAGGCAGATAAAATTTATATCTAAATTAAAGCTTAGGTTCTCCCCTCTCGGAAAACACAAAATCTTTGAATTTGGATAATGTCTTCATACCCAAACGGCCTCCATGGACACTTACCCCCCTGTAAAATACGGTCAACTTGTATGCGGTTTCACAGCAAACAATACAGCACTGTACACTGTTACGAAAGAAACATTTCTAAGGTTGGGAATAACTTTCAAGTTTTCAAGGAGGCAGATAAAATTGATATCTAAATTAAAGCTTAGGTTCTCCCTCTCGGAAAACACAAAATCTTTGAATTTGGATAATGTCTTCATACCTTAAACGGCCTCCATGGACACTTACCCCCTGTAAAATACGGTCAACTTGCATGCGGTTTCACAGCAAACAATACAGCACTGTACACTGTTACGAAAGAAACATTTCTAAGGTTGGGAATAACTTTTCAAGTTTTCAAGGAAGGCCGATAAATTTATATCTAAATTAAAGCTTAGGTTCTCCCCTCTCGGAAAAACACAAAATCTTTGAATTTGGATAATGTCTTCACACCTTAAACGGACACCATGGACACTCTCACCCCTGTAAAATACGGTCAACTTGCATGCGGTTTCACAGCAAACAATACAGCACTGTACACTGTTACGAAAGAAACATTTCTAAGGTTGGGAATAACTTTTCAAGTTTTCAGGGAGGCAGATAAATTGATATTCTAAATTAAAGCTTAGGTTCTCCTCTCGGAAAAACACAAAATCTTTGAATTTGGATAATGTCTTCATACCTTAAACGGCCTCCATGGACACTTACCCCCTGTAAAATACGGTCAACTTGCATGCGGTTTCACAGCAAACAATACAGCACTGTACACTGTTACGAAAGAAACATTTCTAAGGTTGGGAATAACTTTTCAAGTTTTTACGGGAGGCAGATAAAATTGATATCTAAATTAAAGCTTAGGTTCTCCCCTCAAGGAAAAACACAAAATCTTTGAATTTGGATAATGTCTTCATACCTTAAACGGCCTCCATGGACACTTCACCCCTGTAAAATACGGTCAACTTGCATGCGGTTTCACAGCAAACAATACAGCACTGTACACTGTTACGAAAGAAACATTTCTAAGGTTGGGAATAACTTTTCAAGTTTTCAAGATGGGCAGATAACATTTATATCTAAATTAAAGCTTAGGTTCTCCCCTCTCGGAAAAACACAAAATCTTTGAATTTGGATAATGTCTTCATACCTTAAACGGCCTTCATGGACACTTAGCCCCCTGTAAAATACGGTCAACTTGTATGCGATTTCACAGCAAACAATACAGCACTGTACACTGTTACGAAAGAAACATTTCTAAGGTTGGGAATAACTTTTCAAGTTTTTAAGGGAGGCAGATAAAATTTATATCTAAATTAAAGCTTCGGTTCTCCCCTCTCGGAAAAACACAAAATCTTTGAATTTGGATAATGTCTTCATACCTTAAACGGCCTCCATGGACACTTATCCCCCTGTAAAATACGGTCAACTTGCATGCGGTTTCACAGCAAACAATACAGCACTGTACACTGTTACGAAAGAAACATTTCTAAGGTTGGGAATAACTTTTCAAGTTTTCAAGGAGGCAGATAAATTTATATCTAAATTAAAGCTTAGGTTCTCCTCTCGGAAAAACACAAAATCTTTGAATTTGGATAATGTCTTCATACCTTAAACGGCCTCCATGGACACTTACCCCTGTAAAATACGGTCAACTTGCATGCGGTTTCACAGCAAACAATACAGCACTGTACACTGTTACGAAAGAAACATTTCTAAGGTTGGGAATAACTTTTCAAGTTTTCAAGGGAGGCAGATAAAATAATATCTAAATTAAAGCTTAGGTTCTCCTCTCGGAAAAACACAAAATCTTTGAATTTGGATAATGTCTTCATACCTTAAACGGCCTCCATGGACACTTACCCCTCTGTAAAATACGGTCAACTTGCATGCGGTTTCACAGCAAACAATACAGCACTGTACACTGTTACGAAAGAAACATTTCTAAGGTTGGGAATAACTTTTCAAGTTTTCAAGGGATGCAGATAAAATTTATATCTAAATTAAAGCTTAGGTTCTCCCCTCTCGGAAAAACACAAAATCTTTGAATTTGGATAATGTCTTCATACCTTAAACGGCCTCCATGGACACTTACCCCCCTGTAAAATACGGTCAACTTGCATGGGGTTTCACAGCAAACAATACAGCACTGTACACTGTTACGAAAGAAACATTTCTAAGGTTGGGAATAACTTTTCAAGTTTTTACGGGAGGCAGATAAAATTGATATCTAAATTAAAGCTTAGGTTCTCCCCTCACGGAAAAACACAAAATCTTTGAATTTGGATAATGTCTTCATACCTTAAACGGCCTCCATGGACACTTACCCCCTGTAAAATACGGTCAACTTGCATGCGGTTTCACAGCAAACAATACAGCACTGTACACTGTTACGAAAGAAACATTTCTAAGGTTGGGAATAACTTTTCAAGTTTTCAAGGGAGGCCGATAAATTGATATCTAAATTAAAGCTTAGGTTCTCCCTCTCGGAAAACACAAAATCTTTTGAATTTGGATAATGTCTTCATACGTTAAACGGCCTCCATGGACACTTAACCCCTGTAAAATACGGTCAACTTGCATGCGGTTTCACAGCAAACAATACAGCACTGTACACTGTTACGAAAGAAACATTTCTAAGGTTGGGAATAACTTTTCAAGTTTTCAAGGGAGGCCGATAAATTTATATCTAAATTAAAGCTTAGGTTCTGCCCTCTCGGAAAAACACAAAATCTTTGAATTTGGATAATGTCTTCATACCTTAAACGGCCTCCATGGACACTTACCTCCCTGTAAAATACGGTCAACTTGCATGCGGTTTCACAGCAAACAATACAGCACTGTACACTGTTACGAAAGAAACATTTCTAAGGTTGGGAATAACTTTTCAAGTTTTTACGGGAGGCAGATAAAATTGATATCTAAATTAAAGCTTAGGTTCTCCCCTCTCGGAAAAACACAAAATCTTTGAATTTGGTTAATGTCTTCATACCTTAAACGGCCTCCATGGACACTTACCCCCTGTAAAATACGGTCAACTTGCATGCGGTTTCACAGCAAACAATACAGCACTGTACACTGTTACGAAAGAAACATTTCTAAGGTTGGGAATAACTTTTCAAGTTTTCAAGAGAGGGCAATAAATTTATATCTAAATTAAAGCTTAGGTTCTCCCCTCTCGGAAAACACAAAATCTTTGAATTTGGATAATGTCTTCATACCTTAAACGGCCTCCATGGACACTTACACCCCTGTAAAATACGGTCAACTTGCATGCGGTTTCACAGCAAACAATACAGCACTGTACACTGTTACGAAAGAAACATTTCTAAGGTTGGGAATAACTTTTCAAGTTTTCAAGGAAGGCAGATAAAATTTATATCTAAATTAAAGCTTAGGTTCTCCCCTCTCGGAAAAACACAAAATCTTTGAATTTGGATAATGTCTTCATACCTTAAACGGCCTCCATGGACACTTACCCCCTGTAAAATACGGTCAACTTGCATGCGGTTTCACAGCAAACAATACAGCACTGTACACTGTTACGAAAGAAACATTTCTAAGGTTGGGAATAACTTTTCAAGTTTTCAAGGGAGAACGATAAATTTATATCTAAATTAAAGCTTAGGTTCTCCCCTCTCGGAAAAACACAAAATCTTTGAATTTGGATAATGTCTTCATACCTTAAACGGCCTCCATGGACACTTACCCCCCTGTAAAATACGGTCAACTTGCATGCGGTTTCACAGCAAACAATACAGCACTGTACACTGTTACGAAAGAAACATTTCTAAGGTTGGGAATAACTTTTCAAGTTTTCAAGGGAGGCAGATAAAATTGATATCTAAATTAAAGCTTAGGTTCTCCTCGGAAAACACAAAATCTTTGAATTTGGATAATGTCTTCATACCTTAAACGGCCTCCATGGACACTTACCCCTGTAAAATACGGTCAACTTGCATGCGGTTTCACAGCAAACAATACAGCACTGTACACTGTTACGAAAGAAACATTTCTAAGGTTGGGAATAACTTTTCAAGTTTTCAAGGAGGCAGATAAAATTGATATCTAAATTAAAGCTTAGGGTTCTCCCTCTCGGAAAAACACAAAATCTTTGAATTTTTATAATGTCTTCATACCTTAAACGGCCTCCATGGACACTTACCCCCTGTAAAATACGGTCAACTTGCATGCGGTTTCACAGCAAACAATACAGCACTGTACACTGTTACGAAAGAAACATTTCTAAGGTTGGGAATAACTTTTCAAGTTTTTACGGAGGCAGATAAAATTGATATCTAAATTAAAGCTTAGGTTCTCCTCTCGGAAAAACACAAAATCTTTGAATTTGGATAATGTCTTCATACCTTAAACGGCCTCCATGGACACTTACCCCTGTAAAATACGGTCAACTTGCATGCGGTTTCACAGCAAACAATACAGCACTGTACACTGTTACGAAAGAAACATTTCTAAGGTTGGGAATAACTTTTCAAGATTTTACGGAGGCAGATAAAATTGATATCTAAATTAAAGCTTAGGTTCTCCCCTCTCGGAAAAACACAAAATCTTTGAATTTGGATAATGTCTTCATACCTTAAACGGCCTCCATGGACACTTACCCCCTGTAAAATACGGTCAACTTGCATGCGGTTTCACAGCAAACAATACAGCACTGTACACTGTTACGAAAGAAACATTTCTAAGGTTGGGAATAACTTTTCAAATTTTCAAGAGAGGACGATAAATTTATAGCTAAATTAAAGCTTAGGTTCTCCCCTCTCGGAAAAACACAAAATCTTTCAATTTGGATAATGTCTTCACACCTTAAACGGCCTCCATGGACACTTACCCCCTGTAAAATACGGTCAACTTGCATGCGGTTTCACAGCAAACAATACAGCACTGTACACTGTTACGAAAGAAACATTTCTAAGTTTGGGAATAACTTTTCAAGTTTTCAAGAGAGGCCGATAAATATATATCTAAATTAAAGCTTAGGTTCTCCTCTCGGAAAACACACAAAATCTTTGAATTTGGATATTGTCTTCATCCCTTACACGGCCTCCATGGACACTTTTCCCCCTGTAAAATACGGTCAACTTGCATGCGGTTTCACAGCAAACAATACAGCACTGTACACTGTTACGAAAGAAACATTTCTAAGGTTGGGAATAACTTTTCAAGTTTTAAATGGAGGCAGAGAATATTGATATCTAAATTAATGCTTAGGTTCTCCCTCTCGAAAAACACAAAATCTTTGAATTTGATAATGTCTTTATACCTTAAACGGCCTCCATGGACACTTATCCCCCTGTAAAATACGGTCAACTTGCATGCGGTTTCACAGCAAACAATACAGCACTGTACACTGTTACGAAAGAAACATTTCTAAGGTTGGGAATAACTTTTCAAGTTTTCAAGGAGGCAGATAAAATTGATATCTAAATTAAAGCTTAGGTTCTCCCCTCTCGGAAAAACACAAAATCTTTGAATTTGGATAATGTCTTCATACCTTAAACGGCCTCCATGGACACTTACTCCCCTGTAAAATACGGTCAACTTGCATGCGGTTTCACAGCAAACAATACAGCACTGTACACTGTTACGAAAGAAACATTTCTAAGGTTGGGAATAACTTTTCAAGTTTTCAAGGAGGCAGATAAATTCATATCTAAATTAAAGCTTAGGTTCTCCTCTCGAAAACACAAAATCTTTGAATTTGGATAATGTCTTCATACCTTAAACGGCCTCCATGGACATTTACCCCCTGTAAAATACGGTCAACTTGCATGCGGTTTCACAGCAAACAATACAGCACTGTACACTGTTACGAAAGAAACATTTCTAAGATTGGGAATAACTGTTCAAGTTTTCAAGGGAGGCAAATAAATTTATATCTAAATTAAAGCTTAGTTTCACCCATCACTCAAAAACACAAAATCTTTGAATTTGGATAATGTCTTCATACCTAAAACGGCCTCCATGGACACTTACCCCCTGTAAAATACGGTCAACTTGCATGCGGTTTCACAGCAAACAATACAGCACTGTACACTGTTACGAAAGAAACATTTCTAAGGTTGGGAATAACTTTTCAAGTTTTTACGGGAGGCAGATAAAATTGATATCTAAATTAAAGCTTAGGTTCTCCCCTCTCGGAAAAACACAAAATCTTTGAATTTGGTAATGTCTTCATACCTTAAACGGCCTCCATGGACACTTACCCCCCTGTAAAATACGGTCAACTTGCATGCGGTTTCACAGCAAACAATACAGCACTGTACACTGTTACGAAAGAAACATTTCTAAGGTTGGGAATAACTTTTCAAGTTTTCAAGGGAGGCCGATAAATTTATATCTAAATTAAAGCTTAGGGTCTCCCCTCTCGGAAAAAACACAAAATCTTTGAATTTGGATAATGTCTTCATACCTTAAACGGCCTCCATGGACACTTACCCCACTGTAAAATACGGTCAACTTGCATGCGGTTTCACAGCAAACAATACAGCACTGTACACTGTTACGAAAGAAACATTTCTAAGGTTGGGAATAACTTTTCAAGTTTTTACGGGAGGCAGATAAAATTGATATCTAAATTAAAGCTTAGGTTCTCGCCTCTCTGAAAAACACAAAATCTTTGAATTTGGATAATGTCTTCATACCTTAAACGGCCTCCATGGACACTTACCCCCTGTAAAATACGGTCAACTTGCATGCGGTTTCACAGCAAACAATACAGCACTGTACACTGTTACAAAAGAAACATTTCTAAGGTTGGGAATAACTTTTCAAGTTTTCAAGGGAGGCAGATAAAATTGATATCTAAATTAAAGCTTAGGTTCTCCCTCTCGAAAAACACAAAATCTTTGAATTTGGATAATGTCTTCATACCTTAAACGGCCTCCATGGACACTTACCCCACTGTAAAATACGGTCAACTTGCATGCGGTTTCACAGCAAACAATACAGCACTGTACACTGTTACGAAAGAAACATTTCTAAGGTTGGGAATAACTTTTCAAGATTTCAATGGTGTGATATAAATTTGATATCTAAATTAAAGCTTAGGTTCTCCCCTCTCGGAAAAACACAAAATCTTTGAATTTGGATAATGTCTTCATACCCTAAACGGCCTCCATCGACACTTACCCCCCTGTAAAATACGGTCAACTTGCATGCGGTTTCACAGCAAACAATACAGCACTGTACACTGTTACGAAAGAAACATTTCTAAGGTTGGGAATAACTTTTCAAGTTTTTACGGGAGGCAGATAAAATTGATATCTAAATTAAAGCTTAGGTTCTCCCCTCTCGGAAAAACACAAAATCTTTGAATTTGGTTAATGTCTTCATGCCTTAAACGGCCTCCATGGACACTTACCCCTGTAAAATACGGTCAACTTGCATGCGGTTTCACAGCAAACAATACAGCACTGTACACTGTTACGAAAGAAACATTTAAGGTTGGGAATAACTTTTCAAGTTTTCAAGGAGGCAGATAAAATTTATATCTAAATTAAAGCTTAGGTTCTCCCTCTCGGAAAAACACAAAATCTTTGAATTTGGATAATGTCTTCATACCTTAAACGGCCTCCATGGACACTTACCCCTGTAAAATACGGTCAACTTGCATGCGGTTTCACAGCAAACAATACAGCACTGTACACTGTTACGAAAGAAACATTTCTAAGGTTGGGAATAACTTTTCAAGTTTTCAAGGGAGGCAAATAAATTTATATCTAAATTAAAGCTTAGGTTCTCCTCTCGGAAAAACACACAAAATCTTTGAATTTGGATAATGTCTTCATACCTTAAACGGCCTCCATGGACACTTACCCTGTAAAATACGGTCAACTTGCATGCGGTTTCACAGAAAACAATACAGCACTGTACACTGTTACGAAAGAAACATTTCTAAGGTTGGGAATAACTTTTCAAGTTTTTAAGAGAAGCAGATAAAATTTATATCTAAATTAAAGCTTAGGGTCTCCCTCTCGGAAAGACGCAAAATCTTTGAATTTTGATAATGTCTTCATACCTTAAACGGCCTCCATGGACATTTATCCCACTGTAAAATACGGTCAACTTGCATGCGGTTTCACAGCAAACAATACAGCACTGTACACTGTTACGAAAGAAACATTTCTAAGGTTGGGAATAACTTTTCAAGTTTTCAAGGGAGGCAGATAAAATTGATATCTAAATTAAAGCTTAGGTTCTCCCTCTCGGAAAAAAACACAAAATCTTTGAATTTGGATAATGTCTTCATACCTTAAACGGCCTCCATGGACACTTACCCGACTGTAAAATACGGTCAACTTGCATGCGGTTTCACAGCAAACAATACAGCACTGTACACTGTTACGAAAGAAACATTTCTAAGGTTGGGAATAACTTTTCAAGTTTTTAAGGTAGGCAGATAAAATTGATATCTAAATTAAAGCTTAGGTTCTCAAATCTCGGAAAAACACAAAATCTTTGAATTTGTATAATGTCTTCATACCTTAAACGGCCTCCATGGACACTTAGCCCCTGTAAAATACGGTCAACTTGCATGCGGTTTCACAGCAAACAATACAGCACTGTACACTGTTACGAAAGAAACATTTCTAAGGTTGGGAATAACTTTTCAAGTTTTAAATGTTGCAGATAAATTTGATATCTAAATTAAAGCTTAGGTTCTCCCCTCTCGGAAAAACACAAAATCTTTGAATTTGGATAATGTCTTCATACCTTAAACGGCCTCCATGGACACGTAACCCCCGTAAATACGGTCAACTTGCATGCGGTTTCACAGCAAACAATACAGCACTGTACACTGTTACGAAAGAAACATTTCTAAGGTTGGGAATAACTTTTCAAGTTTTCAAGGGAGGCAGATAAAATTGATATCTAAATTAAAGCTTAGGTTCTCCCCTCTCGGAAAAACACAAAATCTTTGAATTTGGATAATGTCTTCATACCTTAAACGGCCTCCATGGACACTTAACCCCCTGTAAAATACGGTCAACTTGCATGCGGTTTCACAGCAAACAATACAGCACTGTACACTGTTACGAAAGAAACATTTCTAAGGTTGGGAATAACTTTTCAAGTTTTCAAGGAAGGGCGATAAATTTATATCTAAATTAAAGCTTAGGTTCTCCCCTCTCGGAAAAACACAAAATCTTTGAATTTGGATAATGTCTTCATACCTTAAACGGCCTCCATGGACACTTACCCTTCTGTAAAATACGGTCAACTTGCATGCGGTTTCACAGCAAACAATACAGCACTGTACACTGTTACGAAAGAAACATTTCTAAGGTTGGGAATAACTTTTCAAGTTTTCAAGGAGGCAGATAAAATTGATATCTAAATTAAAGCTTAGGTTCTCCCTCTCGGAAAAACACAAAATCTTTGAATTTGGATAATGTCTTCATACCTTAAACGGCCTCCATGGACACTTACCCCCTGTAAAATACGGTCAACTTGCATGCGGTTTCACAGCAAACAATACAGCACTGTACACTGTTACGAAAGAAACATTTCTAAGGTTGGGAATAACTTTTCAAGTTTTTAAGGGAGGCAGATAAAATTGATATCTAAATTAAAGCTTAGGTTCTCCCTCTCGGAAAACACAAAATCTTTGAATTTGGATAATGTCTTCATACCTTATAGGGCCTCCATGGTCACTTATACCCCTGTAAAATACGGTCAACTTGCATGGGGTTTCACAGCAAACAATACAGCACTGTACACTGTTACGAAAGAAACATTTCTAAGGTTGGGAATAACTTTTCAAGTTTTTACGGAGGCAGATAAAATTGATATCTAAATTAAAGCTTAGGTTCTCCTCTCGGAAAAACACAAAATCTTTGAATTTGGATAATGTCTTCATACCTTAAACGGCCTCCATGGACACTTACCCCTGTAAAATACGGTCAACTTGCATGCGGTTTCACAGCAAACAATACAGCACTGTACACTGTTACGAAAGAAACATTTCTAAGGTTGGGAATAACTTTCAAGTTTTCAAGGGAGGCAGATAAAATTGATATCTAAATTAAAGCTTAGGTTCTCCCTCTCGAAAACACAAAATCTTTGAATTTGGATAATGTCTTCATACCTTAAACGGCCTCCATGGACACTTACCCCTGTAAAATACGGTCAACTTGCATGCGGTTTCACAGCAAACAATACAGCACTGTACACTGTTACGAAAGAAACATTTCTAAGGTTGGGAAACTTTTCAAGTTTTCAAGGGAGGCAGATAAATTTATATCTAAATTAAAGCTTAGGTTCTCCTCTCGAAAAACAAAATCTTTGAATTTGGATAATGTCTTCATACCTTAAACGGCCTCCATGGACACTTACCCCCTGTAAAATACGGTCAACTTGCACGCGGTTTCACATCAAAACAATACAGCACTGTACACTGTTACGAAAGAAACATTTCTAAGGTTGGGAATAACTTTTCAAGTTTTACGGGAGGCAGATAAAATTGATATCTAAATTAAAGCTTAGGTTCTCCCTCTCGGAAAACACAAAATCTTTGAATTTGGATAATGTCTTCATACCTTAAACGGCCTCCATGGACACTTAAACCCCTGTAAAATACGGTCAACTTGCATGCGGTATCACAGCAAACAATACAGCACTGTACACTGTTACGAAAGAAACATTTCTAAGGTTGGGAATAACTTTTCAAGTTTTCAAGGGAGGTCGAGAATTATATATCTAAATTAAAGCTTAGGTTCTCCCCTCTCGGAAAAACACAAAATCTTTGAATTTGGATAATGTCTTCATACCTTAAACGGCCTCCATGGACACTTAGCCCCTGTAAAATACGGTCAACTTGCATGCGGTTTCACAGCAAACAATACAGCACTGTACACTGTTACGAAAGAAACATTTCTAAGGTTGGGAATAACTTTTCAAGTTTTCAAGGCAGGCAGATAAAATTATATCTAAATTAAAGATTCGGTTCTCCCCTCTCGGAAAAACACAAAATCTTTGAATTTGGATAATGTCTTCATACCTTAAACGGCCTCCATGGACACTTACCCGACTGTAAAATACGGTCAACTTGCATGCGGTTTCACAGCAAACAATACAGCACTGTACACTGTTACGAAAGAAACATTTCTAAGGTTGGGAATAACTTTTCAAGTTTTCAAGGGAGGGCGATAAATATATCTAAATTAAAGCTTAGGTTCTCCTCTCGGAAAAACACAAAATCTTTGAATTTGGATAATGTCTTCATACCTTAAACGGCCTCCATGGACACTTAGCCCCCTGTAAAATACGGTCAACTTGCATGCGGTTTCACAGCAAACAATACAGCACTGTACACTGTTACGAAAGAAACATTTCTAAGGTTGGGAATAACTTTTCAAGTTTTCAAGGGAGGCAGATAAAATTGATATCTAAATTAAAGCTTAGGTTCTCCCCTCTCGGAAAAACACAAAATCTTTGAATTTGGATAATGTCTTCATACCTTAAACGGCCTCCATGGACACTTAGCCCCCTGTAAAATACGGTCAACTTGCATGCGGTTTCACAGAAAACAATACAGCACTGTACACTGTTACGAAAGAAACATTTCTAAGGTTGGGAATAACTTTTCAAGTTTTCAAGGGAGGCAGATAATTGGATATCTAAATTATAGCTTATGTTATCCCCTCTCGGAAAAACACAAAATCTTTGAATTTGGATAATGTCTTCATACCTTAAACGGCCTCCATGGACACTTACCCCCTGTAAAATACGGTCAACTTGCATGCGGTTTCACAGCAAACAATACAGCACTGTACACTGTTACGAAAGAAACATTTCTAAGGTTGGGAATAACTTTTCAAGTTTTTACGGGAGGCACATAAAATTGATATCTAAATTAAAGCTTAGGTTCTCCCCTCTCGGAAAAACACAAAATCTGCGTGTTCTTACAACGTTTCAATATACACGAACACATTACGTGGCGGTTTGTAACCGCCCAGTGTAATACGTATGAATAACTACTGTAATATATGTTTTATACCATTTTTCAAGCTGATAATCATTCCAGAGGTCTTATAGATTGTTTAAAAAAAAAAAAAATTAAAAAAATTACTTTACAATTATTTTTTTTAATTTAATTATTGTTTTATTTATATTACACATGTGTAAATGCTGTAGTACGTGGCGGCTTGTAACCACCCCTTGGTATACGTATGAATAACTACTGTAATATCTGTTTTATACCATTTTTTCAAGCTGATAATCATTCCAGAGGTCTTATAGATTGTTTTAAAAAAAAAAATTAAAAAATTACTTTACAATTATATTTTTAATTTAATTATTTTTAATTACATTTTTATTTTTATTTTTATTTTTTTTTATATTTTTTATATTGTCTTTCCAGAAATGTTTGTCCAAATGTTAGGAAGTTGATTTAGTTTTTTAGTTTCTGTGAAATCTCCAATCCCCAATTTGACCAGTAGCCAATCTCTGACCAAACACAAATAATACCAAAAAACTCTCTAAGAATGCATAGCCAGCCATCTGCGGTGTATTAGTGTAAGGAAAATCCTAAACCACGCCCCCGCGCGGTTTGTAACCGCCCTGTGTAATGTTCGTGTGAATAACGTACTGTACACTCCGTTTTATACCATTTTTCATGCAGAGCTACACCTCAGACAGTCCCTGAATGTAGTCCAGGCCAAATAATACCAAAAAACTCTCTAAGAATGCATAGCCAGCCATCTGCGGTGTATTAGTGTAAGGAAAATCCTAAACCACCCCCCATTTGCCAGTAGCCAATCTCTGCCCAAACACATCAATTCTGAGTTTGTTTATGTTTTTATTGGTCAATCCTTTCCAGGCACTGTCAAGCAACCCCTGAGCATGGATGATTGATCACAGATATCCTGAGGCAAGCCCGTAGACCAGGATGATTGATCACACAAAGGGTACCGCTGTGTCAAGGGATATGGGCTGTGTATACCATGTTTTGTACACAAGGTATGGCCTTGTGGCGAAGGGGTCATGGTATCTGGCTCGTGTCTGGCTGAACTATAAATAAATACACTAAAGGGGCTATGCTATGTTGTTAGGCTATGGCTGATGTAGGAACTTGAAAAAAAATAGTTTTTTTGAGCGCTCAATTAAGGATTAATTAATTAATTAGCTAAAAGTGGCGGTTGACTACCGCTACCCACAATTACCGCAGGGTTAAACGGCCTCCATGGACACTTACCCCCCTGTAAAATACGGTCAACTTGCATGCGGTTTCACAGCAAACAATACAGCACTGTACACTGTTACGAAATAAACATTTCTAAGGTTGGGAATAACTTTTCAATTTTTACGGGAGGCAGATAAAATTGATATCTAAATTAAAGCTTAGGTTCTCCCCCTCGGAAAAACACAAAATCTTTGAATTTGGACAATGTCTTCATACCTTAAACGTCCTCCATGGACACTTACCCCTGTAAAATACGGTCAACTTGCATGCGGTTTCACAGCAAACAATACAGCACTGTACACTGTTACGAAAGAAACATTTCTAAGGTTGGGAATAACTTTTCAAGTTTTCAAGGGAGGCAGATAAAATAATATCTAAATTAAAGCTTAGGTTCTCCCCTCTCGGAAAAACACAAAATCTTTGAATTTGGATAATGTCTTCATACCTTAAACGGCCTCCATGGACACTTACCCCCCTGTAAAATACGGTCAACTTGCATGCGGTTTCACAGCAAACAATACAGCACTGTACACTGTTACGAAAGAAACATTTCTAAGGTTGGGAATAACTTTTCAAGTTTTCAAGGGAGGCAGATAAAATTTATATCTAAATTAAAGCTTAGGTTCTCCCCTCTCGGAAAAACACAAAATCTTTGAATTTGGATAATGTCTTCATACCTTAAACGGCCTCCATGGACACTTACCCCCCTGTAAAATACGGTCAACTTGCATGCGGTTTCACAGCAAACAATACAGCACTGTACACTGTTACGAAAGAAACATTTCTAAGGTTGGGAATAACTTTTCAAGTTTTTAAGGAAGGCAGATAAAATTGATATCTAAATTAAAGCTTAGGTTCTCTACTCTCGGAAAAACACAAAATCTTTGAATTTGGATAATGTCTTCATACCTTAAACGGCCTCCATGGACACTTACCCCCTGTAAAATACGGTCAACTTGCATGCGGTTTCACAGCAAACAATACAGCACTGTACACTGTTACGAAAGAAACATTTCTAAGGTTGGGAATAACTTTTCAAGTTTTCAGTGGAGGCAGATAAAATTTATATCTAAATTAAAGCTTAGGTTCTCCCCTCTCGGAAAAACACAAAATCTTTGAATTTGGATAATGTCTTCATACCTTAAACGGCCTCCATGGACACTTACCCCCTGTAAAATACGGTCAACTTGCATGCGGTTTCACAGCAAACAATACAGCACTGTACACTGTTACGAAAGAAACATTTCTAAGGTTGGGAATAACTTTTCAAGTTTTCAAGGGAGGCCGATAAATTTATATCTAAATTAAAGCTTAGGTTCTCCCCTCTCGGAAAAACACAAAATCTTTGAATTTGGATAATGTCTTCATACCTTAAACGGCCTCCATGGACACTTATCCCCCTGTAAAATACGGTCAACTTGCATGCGGTTTCACAGCAAACAATACAGCACTGTACACTGTTACGAAAGAAACATTTCTAAGGTTGGGAATAACTTTTCAAGTTTTTAAGGGAGGCAGATAAAATTGATATCTAAATTAAAGCTTAGGTTCTCCCCTCTCGGAAAAACACAAAATCTTTGAATTTGGATAATGTCTTCATACCTTAAACGGCCTCCATGGACACTTACCCCCTGTAAAATACGGTCAACTTGCATGCGGTTTCACAGCAAACAATACAGCACTGTACACTGTTACGAAAGAAACATTTCTAAGGTTGGGAATAACTTTTCAAGTTTTCAAGGGAGGCCGATAAATTTATATCTAAATTAAAGCTTAGGTTCTCCCTCTCGGAAAAACACAAAATCTTTGAATTTGGATAATGTCTTCATACCTTAAACGGCCTCCATGGACACTTACCCCCTGTAAAATACGGTCAACTTGCATGCGGTTTCACAGCAAACAATACAGCACTGTACACTGTTACGAAAGAAACATTTCTAAGGTTGGGAATAACTTTTCAAGTTTTCAAGGGAGGCAGATAAAATTTATATCTAAATTAAAGCTTAGGTTCTCCCCTCTCGGAAAAACACAAAATCTTTGAATTTGGATAATGTCTTCATACCTTAAACGGCCTCCATGGACACTTACCCCCTGTAAAATACGGTCAACTTGCATGCGGTTTCACAGCAAACAATACAGCACTGTACACTGTTACGAAAGAAACATTTCTAAGGTTGGGAATAACTTTTCAAGTTTTCAAGGGAGGCCGATAAATTTGATATCTAAATTAAAGCTTAGGTTCTCCCATTCTCGGAAAAACACAAAATCTTTGAATTTGGATAATGTCTTCATACCTTAAACGGCCTCCATGGACACTTACCCCCCTGTAAAATACGGTCAACTTGCATGCGGTTTCACAGCAAACAATACAGCACTGTACACTGTTACGAAAGAAACATTTCTAAGGTTGGGAATAACTTTTCAAGTTTTCAAGGCAGGCAGATAAAATTGATATCTAAATTAAAGCTTAGGTTCTCCCCTCTCGGAAAAACACAAAATCTTTGAATTTGGATAATGTCTTCATACCTTAAACGGCCTCCATGGACACTTACCCCCCTGTAAAATACGGTCAACTTGCATGCGGTTTCACAGCAAACAATACAGCACTGTACACTGTTACGAAGAAACATTTCTAAGGTTGGGAATAACTTTTCAAGTTTTCAAGGGAGGCCGATAATTGATATCTAAATTAAAGCTTAGGTTCTCCCCTCTCGGAAAAACACAAAATCTTTGAATTTGGATAATGTCTTCATACCTTAAACGGCCTCCATGGACACTTACCCCCTGTAAAATACGGTCAACTTGCATGCGGTTTCACAGCAAACAATACAGCACTGTACACTGTTACGAAAGAAACATTTCTAAGGTTGGGAATAACTTTTCAAGTTTTTACGGGAGGCAGATAAAATTGATATCTAAATTAAAGCTTAGGTTCTCCCCTCTCGGAAAAACACAAAATCTTTGAATTTGGATAATGTCTTCATACCTTAAACGGCCTCCATGGACACTTACCCCCTGTAAAATACGGTCAACTTGCATGCGGTTTCACAGCAAACAATACAGCACTGTACACTGTTACGAAAGAAACATTTCTAAGGTTGGGAATAACTTTTCAAGTTTTTAAGGGAGGCAGATAAAATTGATATCTAAATTAAAGCTTAGGTTCTCCCCTCTCGGAAAAACACAAAATCTTTGAATTTGGATAATGTCTTCATACCTTAAACGGCCTCCATGGACACTTACCCCCTGTAAAATACGGTCAACTTGCATGCGGTTTCACAGCAAACAATACAGCACTGTACACTGTTACGAAAGAAACATTTCTAAGGTTGGGAATAACTTTTCAAGTTTTCAAGGGAGGCCGATAAATTTATATCTAAATTAAAGCTTAGGTTCTCCCTCTCGGAAAAACACAAAATCTTTGAATTTGGATAATGTCTTCATACCTTAAACGGCCTCCATGGACACTTACCCCCTGTAAAATACGGTCAACTTGCATGCGGTTTCACAGAAAACAATACAGCACTGTACACTGTTACACAAAAACATTTCTATGGTTGGGAATAACTTTTAAAGTTTTCAAGGGAGGCCGATAATTTGATATCTAAATTAAAGCTTAGGTTCTCCCCTCTCGGAAAAACACAAAATCTTTGAATTTGGATAATGTCTTCATACCTTAAACGGCCTCCATGGACACTTACCCCCTGTAAAATACGGTCAACTTGCATGCGGTTTCACAGCAAACAATACAGCACTGTACACTGTTACGAAAGAAACATTTCTAAGGTTGGGAATAACTTTTCAAGTTTTCAAGGGAGGCCGATAATTTTATATCTAAATAAAAGCTTAGGTTCTCCCCTCTCGGAAAAACACAAAATCTTTGAATTTGGATAATGTCTTCATACCTTAAACGGCCTCCATGGACACTTACCCCCTGTAAAATACGGTCAACTTGCATGCGGTTTCACAGCAAACAATACAGCACTGTACACTGTTACGAAAGAAACATTTCTAAGGTTGGGAATAACTTTTCAAGTTTTCAAGGGAGGCCGATAAATTTATATCTAAATTAAAGCTTAGGTTCTACCCTCTCGGAAAAACACAAAATCTTTGAATTTGGATAATGTCTTCATACCTTAAACGGCCTCCATGGACACTTACCCCCTGTAAAATACGGTCAACTTGCATGCGGTTTCACAGCAAACAATACAGCACTGTACACTGTTACGAAAGAAACATTTCTAAGGTTGGGAATAACTTTTCAAGTTTTCAAGGGAGGCAGATAAAATTTATATCTAAATTAAAGCTTAGGTTCTCCCCTCTCGGAAAAACACAAAATCTTTGAATTTGGATAATGTCTTCATACCTTAAACGGCCTCCATGGACACTTACCCCCTGTAAAATACGGTCAACTTGCATGCGGTTTCACAGCAAACAATACAGCACTGTACACTGTTACAAAAAAAAACATTTCTAAGGTTGGGAATAACTTTTCAAGTTTTCAAGGGAGGCAGATAAATTGACATCTAAATTAAAGCTTAGGTTCACCCTCTCGGAAAAACACAAAATCTTTGAATTTGGATAATGTCTTCATACCTTAAACGGCCTCCATGGACACTTACCCCCTGTAAAATACGGTCAACTTGCATGCGGTTTCACAGCAAACAATACAGCACTGTACACTGTTACGAAAGAAACATTTCTAAGGTTGGGAATAACTTTTCAAGTTTTCAAGGGAGGCCGATAAAATTGATATCTAAATTAAAGCTTAGGTTCTCCCCTCTCGGAAAAACACAAAATCTTTGAA
This sequence comes from Zoroaster sp. YZ-2022, assembly GCA_029582265.1. Classification (NCBI taxonomy): domain Eukaryota; kingdom Metazoa; phylum Echinodermata; class Asteroidea; order Forcipulatida; family Zoroasteridae; genus Zoroaster; species Zoroaster sp. YZ-2022. Next base: position 9,194 of record JAQQFT010000362.1, on the reverse strand, counting down.
TTTGGATAATGTCTTCATACCTTAAACGGCCTCCATGGACACTTACCCCCCTGTAAAATACGGTCAACTTGCATGCGGTTTCACAGCAAACAATACAGCACTGTACACTGTTACGAAGAAACATTTCTAAGGTTGGGAATAACTTTTCAAGTTTTCAAGGGAGGCCGATAAATTTATATCTAAATTAAAGCTTAGGTTCTCCCCTCTCGGAAAAACACAAAATCTTTGAATTTGGATAATGTCTTCATACCTTAAACGGCCTCCATGGACACTTACCCCCTGTAAAATACGGTCAACTTGCATGCGGTTTCACAGCAAACAATACAGCACTGTACACTGTTACGAAAGAAACATTTCTAAGGTTGGGAATAACTTTTCAAGTTTTCAAGCGAGGCCGATAAATTTATATCTAAATTAAAGCTTAGGTTCTCCCCTCTCGGAAAAACACAAAATCTTTGAATTTGGATAATGTCTTCATACCTTAAACGGCCTCCATGGACACTTACCCCCTGTAAAATACGGTCAACTTGCATGCGGTTTCACAGCAAACAATACAGCACTGTACACTGTTACGAAAGAAACATTTCTAAGGTTGGGAATAACTTTTCAAGTTTTCAAGGGAGGCCGATAAAATTTATATCTAAATTAAAGCTTAGGTTCTCCCCTCTCGGAAAAACACAAAATCTTTGAATTTGGATAATGTCTTCATACCTTAAACGGCCTCCATGGACACTTACCCCCTGTAAAATACGGTCAACTTGCATGCGGTTTCACAGCAAACAATACAGCACTGTACACTGTTACGAAAGAAACATTTCTAAGGGTGGGAATAACTTTTCAAGTTTTCAAGCGAGGCCGATAAATTTATATCTAAATTAAAGCTTAGGTTCTCCCCTCTCGGAAAAACACAAAATCTTTGAATTTGGATAATGTCTTCATACCTTAAACGGCCTCCATGGACACTTACCCCCTGTAAAATACGGTCAACTTGCATGCGGTTTCACAGCAAACAATACAGCACTGTACACTGTTACGAAAGAAACATTTCTAAGGTTGGGAATAACTTTTCAAGTTTTCAAGGGAGGCAGATAAAATTTATATCTAAATTAAAGCTTAGGTTCTCCCCTCTCGGAAAAACACAAAATCTTTGAATTTGGATAATGTCTTCATACCTTAAACGGCCTCCATGGACACTTACCCCCCTGTAAAATACGGTCAACTTGCATGCGGTTTCACAGCAAACAATACAGCACTGTACACTGTTACGAAAGAAACATTTCTAAGGTTGGGAATAACTTTTCAAGTTTTCAAGGGAGGCCGATAAATTGATATCTAAATTAAAGCTTAGGTTCTCCCCTCTCGGAAAAACACAAAATCTTTGAATTTGGATAATGTCTTCATACCTTAAACGGCCTCCATGGACACTTACCCCCTGTAAAATACGGTCAACTTGCATGCGGTTTCACAGCAAACAATACAGCACTGTACACTGTTACGAAAGAAACATTTCTAAGGTTGGGAATAACTTTTCAAGTTTTCAAGGGAGGCCGATAAATTGATATCTAAATTAAAGCTTAGGTTCTCCCCTCTCGGAAAAACACAAAATCTTTGAATTTGGATAATGTCTTCATACCTTAAACGGCCTCCATGGACACTTACCCCCCTGTAAAATACGGTCAACTTGCATGCGGTTTCACAGCAAACAATACAGCACTGTACACTGTTACGAAAGAAACATTTCTAAGGTTGGGAATAACTTTTCAAGTTTTCAAGGGAGGCCGATAAAATTGATATCTAAATTAAAGCTTAGGGTCTCCCCTCTCGGAAAAACACAAAATCTTTGAATTTGGATAATGTCTTCATACCTTAAACGGCCTCCATGGACACTTACCCCCCTGTAAAATACGGTCAACTTGCATGCGGTTTCACAGCAAACAATACAGCACTGTACACTGTTACGAAAGAAACATTTCTAAGGTTGGGAATAACTTTTCAAGATTTTACGGGAGGCAGATAAAATTGATATCTAAATTAAAGCTTAGGTTCTCCCCTCTCGGAAAAACACAAAATCTTTGAATTTGGATAATGTCTTCATACCTTAAACGGCCTCCATGGACACTTACCCCCTGTAAAATACGGTCAACTTGCATGCGGTTTCACAGCAAACAATACAGCACTGTACACTGTTACGAAAGAAACATTTCTAAGGTTGGGAATAACTTTTCAAGTTTTCAAGAGAGGCCGATAAATATATATCTAAATTAAAGCTTAGGTTCTCCCCTCTCGGAAAAACACAAAATCTTTGAATTTGGATAATGTCTTCATACCTTAAACGGCCTCCATGGACACTTACCCCCTGTAAAATACGGTCAACTTGCATGCGGTTTCACAGCAAACAATACAGCACTGTACACTGTTACAGAAAGAAACATTTCTAAGGTTGGGAATAACTTTTCAAGTTTTCAAGGAGGCAGATAAATTGATATCTAAATTAAAGCTTAGGTTCTCCCCTCTCGGAAAAACACAAAATCTTTGAATTTGGATAATGTCTTCATACCTTAAACGGCCTCCATGGACACTTACCCCCTGTAAAATACGGTCAACTTGCATGCGGTTTCACAGCAAACAATACAGCACTGTACACTGTTACGAAAGAAACATTTCTAAGGTTGGGAATAACTTTTCAAGTTTTCAAGAGAGGCCGATAAATTTATATCTAAATTAAAGCTTAGGTTCTCCCCTCTCGGAAAAACACAAAATCTTTGAATTTGGATAATGTCTTCATACCTTAAACGGCCTCCATGGACACTTACCCCCTGTAAAATACGGTCAACTTGCATGCGGTTTCACAGCAAACAATACAGCACTGTACACTGTTACGAAAGAAACATTTCTAAGGTTGGGAATAACTTTTCAAGTTTTCAAGGGAGGCAGATAAAATTGATATCTAAATTAAAGCTTAGGTTCTCCCCTCTCGGAAAAACACAAAATCTTTGAATTTGGATAATGTCTTCATACCTTAAACGGCCTCCATGGACACTTAGCCCCCTGTAAAATACGGTCAACTTGCATGCGGTTTCACAGCAAACAATACAGCACTGTACACTGTTACGAAAGAAACATTTCTAGGCTTGGGAATAACTTTTCAAGTTTTCAAGGGAGGCAGATAAAATTGATATCTAAATTAAAGCTTAGGTTCTCCCATCTCGGAAAAACACAAAATCTTTGAATTTGGATAATGTCTTCATACCTTAAACGGCCTCCATGGACACTTACCCCCTGTAAAATACGGTCAACTTGCATGCGGTTTCACAGCAAACAATACAGCACTGTACACTGTTACGAAAGAAACATTTCTAAGGTTGGGAATAACTTTTCAAGTTTTCAAGGAGGCAGATAAAATTGATATCTAAATTAAAGCTTAGGTTCTCCCCTCTCGGACAAACACAAAATCTTTGAATTTGGATAATGTCTTCATACCTTAAACGGCCTCCATGGACTAAGCGCCCCCTGTAAAATACGGTCAACTTGCATGCGGTTTCACAGCAAACAATACAGCACTGTACACTGTTACGAAAGAAACATTTCTAAGGTTGGGAATAACTTTTCAAGTTTTTAAGGGAGGCAGATAAAATTTATATCTAAATTAAAGCTTAGGTTCTCCCATATCGGAAAAGCGGAGAGTCTTTGAATTTGGATAATGTCGTCATACCTTAAACGGCCTCCATGGACACTTACCCCCTGTAAAATACGGTCAACTTGCATGCGGTTTCACAGCAAACAATACAGCACTGTACACTGTTACGAAAAACATTTCTAAGGTTGGGAATAACTTTTCAAGTTTTCAAGGGAGGCCGATAAATTTATATCTAAATTAAAGCTTAGGTTCTCCCCTCTCGGAAAAACACAAAATCTTTGAATTTGGATAATGTCTTCATACCTTAAACGGCCTCCATGGACACTTACCCCCTGTAAAATACGGTCAACTTGCATGCGGTTTCACAGCAAACAATACAGCACTGTACACTGTTACGAAAGAAACATTTCTAAGGTTGGGAATAACTTTCAAGTTTTCAAGGGAGGCCGATAAATTTATATCTAAATTAAAGCTTAGGTTCTCCCCTCTCGGAAAAACAAAATCTTTGAATTTGGATAATGTCTTCATACCTTAAACGGCCTCCATGGACACTTACCCCCTGTAAAATACGGTCAACTTGCATGCGGTTTCACAGCAAACAATACAGCACTGTACACTGTTACGAAAGAAACATTTCTAAGGTTGGGAATAACTTTTCAAGTTTTCAAGGGAGGCAGATAAATTTATATCTAAATTAAAGCTTAGGTTCTCCCCTCTCGGAAAAACACAAAATCTTTGAATTTGGATAATGTCTTCATACCTTAAACGGCCTCCATGGACACTTACCCCCCTGTAAAATACGTCCAACTTGCATGCGGTTTCACAGCAAACAATACAGCACTGTACACTGTTACGAAAGAAACATTTCTAAGGTTGGGAATAACTTTTCAAGTTTTCAAGGGAGGCAGATAAAATTTATATCTAAATTAAAGCTTAGGTTCTCCCCTCTCGGAAAAACACAAAATCTTTGAATTTGGATAATGTCTTCATACCTTAAACGGCCTCCATGGACACTTACCCCCCTGTAAAATACGGTCAACTTGCATGCGGTTTCACAGCAAACAATACAGCACTGTACACTGTTACGAAAGAAACATTTCTAAGGTTGGGAATAACTTTTCAAGTTTTTACGGGAGGCCGATAAAATTGATATCTAAATTAAAGCTTAGGTTCTCCCCTCTCGGAAAAACACAAAATCTTTGAATTTGGATAATGTCTTCATACCTTAAACGGCCTCCATGGACACTTACCCCCCTGTAAAATACGGTCAACTTGCATGCGGTTTCACAGCAAACAATACAGCACTGTACACTGTTACGAAAGAAACATTTCTAAGGTTGGGAATAACTTTTCAAGTTTTCAAGGGAGGCCGATAAATTGATATCTAAATTAAAGCTTAGGTTCTCCCCTCTCGGAAAAACACAAAATCTTTGAATTTGGATAATGTCTTCATACCTTAAACGGCCTCCATGGACACTTAGCCCCTGTAAAATACGGTCAACTTGCATGCGGTTTCACAGCAAACAATACAGCACTGTACACTGTTACGAAAGAAACATTTCTAAGGTTGGGAATAACTTTTCAAGTTTTCAAGGGAGGCCGATAAATTTATATCTAAATTAAAGCTTAGGTTCTCCCCTCTCGGAAAAACACAAAATCTTTGAATTTGGATAATGTCTTCATACCTTAAACGGCCTCCATGGACACTTACCCCCTGTAAAATACGGTCAACTTGCATGCGGTTTCACAGCAAACAATACAGCACTGTACACTGTTACGAAAGAAACATTTCTAAGGTTGGGAATAACTTTTCAAGTTTTTACGGGAGGCAGATAAATTTGATATCTAAATTAAAGCTTAGGTTCTCCCCTCTCGGAAAAACACAAAATCTTTGAATTTGGATAATGTCTTCATACCTTAAACGGCCTCCATGGACACTTACCCCCTGTAAAATACGGTCAACTTGCATGCGGTTTCACAGCAAACAATACAGCACTGTACACTGTTACGAAAGAAACATTTCTAAGGTTGGGAATAACTTTTCAAGTTTTCAAGTGAGGCCGATAAATTTATATCTAAATTAAAGCTTAGGTTCTCCCCTCTCGGAAAAACACAAAATCTTTGAATTTGGATAATGTCTTCATACCTTAAACGGCCTCCATGGACACTTACCCCCTGTAAAATACGGTCAACTTGCATGCGGTTTCACATCAAACAATACAGCACTGTACACTGTTACGAAAAACATTTCTAAGGTTGGGAATAACTTTTCAAGTTTTCAAGAGGCAGATAAAATTGATATCTAAATTAAAGCTTAGGTTCTCCCTCTCGGAAAAACACAAAATCTTTGAATTTGGATAATGTCTTCATACCTTAAACGGCCTCCATGGACACTTACCCCCTGTAAAATACGGTCAACTTGCATGCGGTTTCACAGCAAACAATACAGCACTGTACACTGTTACAAAAGAAACATTTCTAAGGTTGGGAATAACTTTTCAAGTTTTTACATGAGGCAGATAAAATTTATATCTAAATTAAAGCTTAGGTTCTCCCCTCTCGGAAAAACACAAAATCTTTGAATTTGGATAATGTCTTCATACCTTAAACGGCCTCCATGGACACTTAGCCCCTGTAAAATACGGTCAACTTGCATGCGGTTTCACAGCAAACAATACAGCACTGTACACTGTTACGAAAGAAACATTTCTAAGGTTGGGAATAACTTTTCAAGTTTTCAAGGGAGGCAGATAAAATTTATATCTAAATTAAAGCTTAGGTTCACCCTCTCGGAAAAACACAAAATCTTTGAATTTGGATAATGTCTTCATACCTTAAACCTCCTCCATGGACACTTACCCCCTGTAAAATACGGTCAACTTGCATGCGGTTTCACAGCAAACAATACAGCACTGTACACTGTTACGAAAGAAACATTTCTAAGGTTGGGAATAACTTTTCAAGTTTTCAAGGAGGCCGATAAATTGATATCTAAATTAAAGCTTAGGTTCTCCCTCTCGGAAAAACACAAAATCTTTGAATTTGGATAATGTCTTCATACCTTAAACGGCCTCCATGGACACTTACCCGAAAGTAATATCGGCTCAACTTGCATGCGGTTTCACCGCAAACAATACACCACTGCTCACTGTTATGTAAGAAAAATTTATAAGGTTTGGTATTAATTTTCAAGTTTTTAAGGGAGGGAGATAAAATTGATATCTAAATTAAAGCTTAGGTTCTCCCCTCTCGGAAAAACACAAAATCTTTGAATTTGGATAATGTCTTCATACCTTAAACGGCCTCCATGGACACTTACCCCCTGTAAAATACGGTCAACTTGCATGCGGTTTCACAGCAAACAATACAGCACTGTACACTGTTACGAAAGAAACATTTCTAAGGTTGGGAATAACTTTTCAAGTTTTAATTGGAGGTTGATAAATTTGATATCTAAATTAAAGCTTAGGTTCTCCCCTCTCGGAAAAACACAAAATCTTTGAATTTGGATAATGTCTTCATACCTTAAACGGCCTCCATGGACACTTACCTCCTTTAAATTCGGTCAACTTGCATGCGGTTTCACAGCAAACAATACAGCACTGTACACTGTTACGAAAGAAACATTTCTAAGGTTGGGAATAACTTTTCAAGTTTTAAAGGAGGCAGATAAAATTGATATCTAAATTAAAGCTTAGGTTCTCCCCTCTCGGAAAAACACAAAATCTTTGAATTTGGATAATGTCTTCATACCTTAAACGGCCTCCATGGACACTTAGCCCCTGTAAAATACGGTCAACTTGCATGCGGTTTCACAGCAAACAATACAGCACTGTACACTGTTACGAAAGAAACATTTCTAAGGTTGGGAATAACTTTTCAAGTTTTCACGGTGGCAGATAAAATTGATATCTAAATTAAAGCTTAGGTTCTCCCCTCTCGGAAAAACACAAAATCTTTGAATTTGGATAATGTCTTCATACCTTAAACGGCCTCCATGGACACTTACCCCCTGTAAAATACGGTCAACTTGCATGCGGTTTCACAGCAAACAATACAGCACTGTACACTGTTACAGAAAGAAACATTTCTAAGGTTGGGAATAACTTTTCAAGTTTTCAAGGAGGCAGATAAATTTATATCTAAATTAAAAGCTTAGGTTCTCCCCTCTCGGAAAAACACAAAATCTTTGAATTTGGATAATGTCTTCATACCTTAAACGGCCTCCATGGACACTTACCCCTCTGTAAAATACGGTCAACTTGCATGCGGTTTCACAGCAAACAATACAGCACTGTACACTGTTACGAAAAGAAACATTTCTAAGGTTGGGAATAACTTTTCAAGTTTTCAAGGAGAGGCAGATAAAATTGATATCTAAATTAAAGCAGGTTCTCCCTCTCGGAAAAACACAAAATCTTTGAATTTGGATAATGTCTTCATACCTTAAACGGCCTCCATGGACACTTACCCCCTGTAAAATACGGTCAACTTGCATGCGGTTTCACAGCAAACAATACAGCACTGTACACTGTTACAAAAGAAACATTTCTAAGGTTGGGAATAACTTTTCAAGTTTTCAAGGGAGGCAAATAAATTTATATCTAAATTAAAGCTTAGGTTCTCCCCTCTCGGAAAAACACAAAATCTTTGAATTTGGATAATGTCTTCATACCTTAAACGGCCTCCATGGACACTTACCCCCTGTAAAATACGGTCAACTTGCATGCGGTTTCACAGCAAACAATACAGCACTGTACACTGTTACAAAAGAAACATTTCTAAGGTTGGGAATAACTTTTTCAAGTTTTCAAGGGAGGCAGATAAATTTGATATCTAAATTAAAGCTTAGGTTCTCCCCTCTCGGAAAAACACAAAATCTTTGAATTTGGATAATGTCTTCATACCTTAAACGGCCTCCATGGACACTTACCCCCTGTAAAATACGGTCAACTTGCATGCGGTTTCACAGCAAACAATACAGCACTGTACACTGTTACGAAAGAAACATTTCTAAGGTTGGGAATAACTTTTCAAGTTTTCAAGAGAGGCCGATAAAATTGATATCTAAATTAAAGCTTAGGTTCTCCCCTCTCGGAAAAACACAAAATCTTTGAATTTGGATAATGTCTTCATACCTTAAACGGCCTCCATGGACACTTAGCCCCCTGTAAAATACGGTCAACTTGCATGCGGTTTCACAGCAAACAATACAGCACTGTACACTGTTACGAAAGAAACATTTCTAAGGTTGGAATAACTTTTCAAGTTTTTAAGGGAGGCAGATAAAATTGATATCTAAATTAAAGCTTAGGTTCTCCCCTCTCGGAAAAACACAAAATCTTTGAATTTGGATAATGTCTTCATACCTTAAACGGCCTCCATGGACACTTAGCCCCCTGTAAAATACAGTCAACTTGCATGCGGTTTCACAACAAACAATACAGCACTGTATACTGTTACGAAAGAAACATTTCTAAGGTTGGGAATAACTTTTTAAATTTTTAAGGGAGGCCGATAAATTTATATCTAAATTAAAAGCTTACGTTCTCCTCTC
>JAQQFT010000361.1:0-29035 GCA_029582265.1 Zoroaster sp. YZ-2022 | reverse complement strand
TGCATAAAAACCGCATGTGTGGGTTCTGGATATACAAATAAACTGTTTTTTTATTGGGTGGGTTACCTGAGTAGTTTCCCTTTCCTTCATATAATAACCTGAAAGTAATTATTACTGGTCTTCATTATGTCAGTGAGACTGAAAGGTGAACCATAAACACTGGGGTAAACCCCTACTTGATTGTAGTGAGGATTATTAACGTGCAATCTACAAGTACACTGGATGTACAGCTTTTACGTTCCTGTATCCGAAGGACGCAGCACTAACTCAAGATTCCTCCTAACACCAGACTTGTGTATGCATACAGCCGTCAGCTAATGCTAAAACTTGTAGCTTTGCATGGTGAGGAGGATAAGTAAGACTAATTGCGGTGACACCATGTGAAATTCTCAAGTTGTAGTAATTAGTTCTGAAAAGAACTGGAGGTACAACCCGACGTTTCGATCAGTATGCTCTGATCGTCCTCAGTTAGTTACTTACAATATCTTTGCCAGGCTGAGTAAAGCTCTCTCAGCCAAGTTCTGACTGATCCGGTTGATGATGGACTATGTCGGTACTCTCTTAATGTAAAACCCACTCTGATTCAGTGAAAAATACAGTAAAAGGCTACATACCAATTCACTCTTTATCCACTCCAAAAGACTTGTCCACCATATAGCTCTTTTGAAGAGTGGTTTTCACTCTTTACATGAGGTAAGACAAAGTGTCTGGTTTAGGAGCGGTCAGTTTGTTATAGGTAACCGGTAGAGTTCTGAATGGCATGATATTTTATTAACAGATACCGTGTTTGGGTGGAACGGTATATTTATACAGTATGTCCCAAAAGTGTCACTCTATTTCTGAAATATACCAACACCCGAAATAGCTTTTGGAACTTTTCAATGTGCACAGATACTCCTAATCCTTTTGTAATTTCTCACATAAAGGATTAGAGTATCTATCTGATAAAGATTCAAAATTTCTAGTTTTATATATTTCAAAATATTAATGATTTTTGAGACATCTAAACGTGCACTATAGCATAGATTCTGCGACAACCCTCCTGGGAACCGTTGCTTTTGCAGGCACTGTATCCAGCGACATGGAAGGTACCAACTTTTAATATAACAAAGGTATGTCATCATTTAAATCAGAGACTAATTCCACTGACCTCTATACTAACTGGGGCCGATTTCATAGTATGCAGAGAATTTGGCCAGGACCAGTAGGTCTTTGTATCGCCTTGCAACAGACCAAGGGTCTCGCATTGATGACAGAGTGCTCGACTACACGGCTGCATTGTTTGGTTATAAACGCAACTGCAGTTACACTGGTCAACAATTTTAAAAAGTTGTCTGCTTCGGAGATAATGTGCTATTTATTATGGATTTTGATGTGTGAATTCAAATATGACAATTAAATTGCTGATTGGCTACTGTTTCAAGATTTTTTTTAATTTTTTACTATGTACATGTTTGTACTGGTTTTTTATCATGTTGTAAACCTGGGTTTTTTTCATTTTTTTGGTTTTTTCATTTGATATTATTCCCTCCCTGTTTATGCATTACTATGTATCAGTTCATAGTTAGCCCTTATTCAGTGTTACCTGCGCTTCTTGACTTGTCTCTTGTGTCATTAAATCCTTTCTTGAAAACTAGAGCCAATCAATTTTAAGATCTTTTCCCCTGTAACCCATAGTTAGTCAATTTTCATTTTTTGGGCTTTTGGCTTAGACCATTTTTTGGCCCCCATTATAAACTTTTTATAGGCCTATTCATTCTTAATGTGGGATCCCATTACGGGATATCGGAGATCAAACCCCCAAAATTAGGGGGACAGCATAAAAAATGGGACTTGAAGACAATTATAAACTTAAAATTAAGTTTATTCTTTGATAATCCTAATTAAAAAACCCCGGGGAATAATCAGCACAAAGTTATATCTTTTAGATTCCGTAGAGACTCAATGTGAACAAACCCCCAAAGTAGAAAAGAAACCAAGTGAAATAGAGATTGGTTTGTCGCACAAACTCTAGGGGTTCGGGGGAAGTAAATCAAATTTACCTTTTTTTAAAATTTTTGACAATTAACATCATACAATTCAAAAAATGAATTTACCTCTTGTGGTTGTTGAAATATGATTTTAAATATTCTTTGATTTCCCGGTTTGGACAAATAACAAATGGGGGTCATTTTTTTGAAAATTTTTTTACAATTAACAATCTATACAATGGTGAAAAAAAGAATTTACCCTTGGGGTTTGGGAGATATTTTTTAAATATTAAACTTTGATTTCCCGGTTTGGACGGGAGAAAATGGGGACACTCCAACCTGTTTCATCTACTTGTTAAGTTCTAAACATGCCTTTTCAAGTTCATGTAAAGTTTGCAAGTATGTGTTTGTTCCCGGGAAGTCGCGGGGGAGAAGAAGAAAAGAAAAACTGAGTTTAAATTTTTGTTGAAAAACACACGGGTTAGTAATTTCCCGGTTCAATAAAAGTATCATCGATTTTCATTTTGTGCAAGGTTTATCATTTTTATAATAACAATATCAATTTCATATTAAAAAGACATATAAATTTTGCGTTGTGTTTGAATTTGAACTTCCTTTTTGGGACAGGAAGAAAAGGCCCTTTTGTCAACTTACTTTAAATTGAAGCAGAGTTTGCCTTTAAAATAAAAACTTCCGGTCCATAATTGGACCATTGAAACATTTATATAACTCATTTAAAAAAAATTACAAGCTATTAATGAAAGGGAATTCAATTGTTTTTTTTTTCAATAGGTCTTTTAGTTTTGAGATTTTGGGCTGTTGAATTTGGGGAAATTTTGGGTGAAATTTAAGATAAAAGAAATTAAAAGGACTTGGACACAATGTTTTTATTTTAAATGACACTAAACATGTTTTTAAAACCATACTAGATGATAAACAACTTTAAAAAATTTCATATAAAAATATTTTCCCGGGTTGAAAATGGGATCAACCTATTCAATTTTTAAAAAGTAAAAAAGTTGATTTAGGATAAAGGGGGACTACATGTATGTAGCGGGATTAAACTTCGCAAATTCAAAGAGCGGAATTGTTTTTGTTTGGGAAAGTTGGGGTTACTGAAGCAAAGCCATAAAAATTTTTCCCCTTTTCCTTTCCTTCACAAATTTTCATTAAAAAAACAACATAACTACTTCATGAAAAAGTTAAAACCCCATCCTTTCCATCTTCCACTCCCCCCCAGAAGATTTGTAAAAAAAGTAAAAAATTTTAATTAAACAAAAAAATGAAATTACCCACTGGATCAAATCTGATAATTGGTTCCCCTTTTCAATTTGTTTTGGAAAAATTTTTAATTTTTAGTTTTAAATAACCAACTTTGGGTTTTTTATCTCATTAAGTTTTGTACAAAAAAAAATTTAATCTTTATTTATAATATACTTTTTTGGTTATTTTATAACAAAAATATAATGAAAAATTAAAATGATAGTGACACTGTAATCAAGCATCCCCTTTTTGGACATGCTTAAAAACTGTTTTTGTTTTCACCATACTCAAATAATTAAAAATTAAAAAAATTCATTTAGGTAAAATGATTGGCTGTCTGTAGCTGCACCCATACTAAAATTACAAAAAAAATCAGATGCCATTTTGTACATAAATTTTTTCATTGAAAATCAAAATTTTATGGGTGCTTGAAAATTGCAAAAAAGCAATAAAAACATTTTTTTTAACTGTCTGTTGGGTTTCAAAACGACTTTTGTGGTTCCCACTTCCCCCCCCTAAATTAAAACCACTTTTTTGCCCCTTTTAAACCTACGCTTTCCAATCTAAAAATGGTCATGGTCTTAATGGTGAAATGACTTTTTAAATAAACCCATGATCCTTTGTTGACAAAAAAACAAAATATATACTGGACCTTGAAAAGGGTTTTGCCTTTTTTTTGTTTAGGAAAACCTTTAAATTTTTGATTTAAATGAAGCCCATTGGTTTTATCTCTTGGTTTAAGTCTTTCAAAAAAAATTTTAATTTTATTTATAATATACCTTTTAGGTTAAGTTTATAAAAAATATAATAAAAATTGACAATGATAGAAAATTTTAATCAACATCTCCTTTTTGACATGCTTAAAAACTGTTTTTGTTTATATACCAAAAAATTTTAAAAAATTTAAAATTTAAAAAAAAATTATACATTGATTTTAATTTTTCGGTTGTAAAATGATTGGAAAAATGTCTGTAGACAGATCTTTTTTGTAAAAAATTTTGACATTGAAATAATTAAAGAGTTGTAGGGATGTTTTAAATTGCAAATCAATAAAATACATATTTTTTTTTTAACTGTCTTTGGGTTTCATGACTTGACTTTTTGGTTCCACTTCCCCCCCCCCCTCAATTGAAACCACGTTGACCTGTTTAACTTACTTGTAACCAATCTGAAATGAGTGTTGGTCTTACATGTAAAAGTGAAATGATTTCGTGTAAATGAAAACCATGACCCTTTTGTTGACAAAAAAACAGAAAAACCCACGGGATCAAATTTATAATTGGTTCCCTTTTTCATTTTGTTTATGGAAAAACCCAATTTTGATTTAAAAAAACCAAATTGGTATTTATCTTTGGTTTTAAAGTTTTGAAAAACATAAATTTAACCTTTCGGTTAAGTTTATAACAAAAATATAATGATAAATTGACAATGATAGCGACACTGTAATCAACATCTCCTTTTTTGGACATGTTATAAACTGTCTTTTTTTTCACCTATACTGCAAATAATTAAAAAAAAATTTAAATTTAAAAAAATTCTACATTATTTTAATGATTGGAAAAATTCTGTGGCCATCCATACTACAGAATTACAACCAAAGATTAGATGCCATTTTGCATTTGTTGACATTGAAATAATCAAAAGTTGTATGGGTGTTGAAATTGCTAATAAACCAATGAAATACATATTTTTTTTAACTGTCTTTGGTTTCAGACTTGACTTTTTTGGTTACCCCCCTTTCCCCAACAATTTTAAAACCACTTTGTTCTTTTATAACCTATATTTTAAACCCAATCTAGAAATGAGTGAAATGGTTTTTACATGTCGTAAATGACTTCGTAAAAATAACTAACCATGACCCTTTTGTTGACAAAAAATCAATCTGCTTTTATAATAAATGTACGCTCTATGTAGTTTGTGACAGTTCAGAATGGGTAAATTTCAAGGGTTTCATTGAATCGTAATTTTTAAAAAAGTTCCCCTCCCCCAAATTCTTGATGATGGCCCCGGTCATGAACCCAAAACATTTTGTTTTGTTTTTTTATTTTATTTTATTTTTTTTTTTGGTTATCATTAGAGAAAATTTTAAAAATTCTAATTTGTGAAAATAATTATAGTCACAGTGAAAATTTTAAAAAAAAATAGGAAGGTTTTATAAGTTTGGGCAAAAAATAAAGTATTTGAAAAATTTAAAATAATTTCTAATTTATGGAATGGGGGAAAAAAGTGTATACTTTTAGGTAGTGGACCCTTGAAATTTAAAAGGGGGTTGGGTTTTTTTTAAAATTACAATTATTCTTGACAAGTAATAAATTAAAGTGTTCTCCCCGAAAAGACATCAAAGAAAGGTATTTTTAAAAAGCCGAGTCCTCATATATATAATTATATTTCATGTGATTGTCAGAGATGTCTGAGGGGGCCTCAGGACAGGACCAATACATTTTTTATTGAATATTGTGCATTTTCCGGGAAAAAATTTCTTTGTTGATTTGTATCTGAAAGGGAACAAATTAAGGAAAAGTAGTAAACAATCACTAATACACTGGCCTTTTTTAAATTTTTGCACAAACTGAAGATTTTGGGGAAAAAAAAAATTACAAAATATGGCATAAAATTTCACGAAAAAAATTTCCATAATTTAAAACTGAATTTTCCTATCCTTATTTATATTCTAATACTTTTTTGACTCTGTTCATATTTTTTTTAGAAAAGGGGGAGTTTTTACTGGGGGGGTATGTTTACGTCCTCCATGACAATCGTTACTCGTTAGTTAAACAGGCACAATCAACGACGAAAGGCCACCAACGACGTTTAAAAAGGGTTTCTTGTATAAAAACACGAAGATAAAAAAAATTCTCTTAAAATAACTTCAAAATACTTTCCCTTTACAAAGTGTTTGGGGATCCATTCTTTTAGGAAATCAAAAACCCATTTTGGGGTTAATACCTAAAGTCTAAAAAATTTCGTCTGGGCCATGGGGACCACACACGCCGCAAACAGCGTCGAATCGATTGTACTGTACATTAACCCTTGCCAAAAATTTAAATCATATTGCGCCATGCGGCCTATAGATTTGATTCTTTCATGCAACGTAACTAAAACGTTTTTAAAATTTTATTTCTTTTTTTATTTTGCGTAATTCGACCCTGATGACAAAACATGACACGAACGTTTGTCAGCTTGTTTTGTTTTGTTCATTTTTAAATTTGAAAGGGTGTAAATGCTTGAAAGGGTGCCTTTGTTACCGGACAGATCCCCCTAGATGAAGAAGTAAAAAACAAAAAAATAGAGCATGTTTGGAACAAAACACGGTGTTCAGTCAACTTCCGGTTCAATCAAAATTTTCATGTATGTTACTTTGTGCAAGGGGTTTTCATCTTTTTTAATTAAAAATTTTCATTTCAAAAAAAATCAATTTTTGGGCAGGAAAAATACATTAGGTGGTTTGGTCATATATGACCCCTCATGATTATGAAAAAAATTAAAAATTTTTCAACTTATACATTAAATTAAACTTTAGAAAGCCTTTTAAAAATTTTAAAAAACGTTACTTCGTGTGCCACTTTTGGGCCATTTGCAAAAATTTTTGGTAACCATTTCACAAAATTACAAGCTTTTTTAAGGAATTAATTTTGTTTTTTTTTTTCTAATAGGTCATTTAGTTCTTGAGATATTGGTGTTGAACTTGGAAATGTTGTGGGTTTAAGAAAAAAACAAATTAAAAAGTGTGACTTGGAACCAATGTTTTTATTTTAAATATTGACTACCCAACACATGCTTTTCAAAACCTGCTGATGATAAATCAACATTAAAAAACACCAAAGAAAAAAGTTTGCCAGGGTTGTGGTGCCCGATCAACCTACAATGTTATTATGGGCATAAAGTCCGTTGATTTAGGGGAAAGGCCATGTATAGTAACGGATTAAAAGGGTGCAAATTAAGAGCAGGAAGTGTGGATTTGTTTGGGGGTGTTGGGGGTTTCTGAAGACACTGAAACAGGAAGACCATATAAATTTTCCCCCTTTTCCCTTTCCTTCAGCTAATTAGCCTTTTATTGAAAAAAATAACTACTACATGATAAAGTTGGAAACGTCCTCTTTTCTTCCCTGCCCCACGAAGGTTGTCAAAAAAATAATTCCCAATTCAAACCAAAATTTAAAAGTAATTATATCCATGGATCCTCTGATAAATGTTCCCCTTTTTACTTTGTTTATAAAAAACCTTTTTAATTTTAGATTTAAATGAAGCCAACATTTGGTATTTTTCTTTTAAAGTCTTTTACAAAAAAAAATTTTAAACAGGTTAAGTTTATAACAAAAAAATAATGATAAATTGACAATATGTGAATTTTTAATCAAACATCTCCTTAGGACATGCTTATAAACTTCTTTTTTTTCACCTTCAAATAATTAAAAATAATTTTTAAAATTTTAAAACAAAATTTCATTATTTTTTCATTTTCAAAGGGTTTTACACATGATTGGCAAAAAGTCTGTAAACTGCATCCAATACAAATTACAACCAAAAATGTGCCATTTTGTACATAAATTTTAAAAGAAATAATCAAAAGGTAGGGTTTGAAATTGCTGATAAACAATGAAAACATTTTATTTTTAAATGTCTCTTGTGTTTCATGACTTTACTTTTTTGGACCTTCCTCCCCCCCAAAACAATTGAAACCACTTTGTTGACCTGTTTAACCGTAACCAATCTAGAAAAGAGGCATGGTCTTAATTAACAAGTGAAATGACTTGTTAAATAACAACCCGTCCTTTTTTGCAAAAAAAACAAAAATATTCCACGGGTCAAATCGTAATTGGTTGCCCTTTTTACTTTGTTTATGGAAAAACCCAATTTTTGATTTAAAAACCCAAAATTGGGATTTATCTCTTGGTATTAAGTCTTTTCAAATAAATTTAACTTTATTTATAATATACTTCACTTTCAGGTTAAGTTTATAACAAAAAAATAATGATAAATTGACAATGATAGGGCACAAAACATCTCCTTTTTGTGACATGTTTTAAACTTTTTTGTTTTCATATACCCAAATAATTAAAAATAAGTATAAAATTTGCAAATTATACATTGATTTTTTCATTTTAAAAGGGTTTTAAAAGATTGGAAAATGTCTTAGCTGCATCCATACTAAAATTACAACCAAAAAAATCTGATGCCCTTTTTTAAAAAATTGTTAACAAAATAATCAAAGAGTTGTATGGGTTTAAAAATTTAAAAAAGAAAAAAACATATTTATTTAAAGATCCCAAAGGAAACTTCTTTAAATTATATCAAACCTTGTTTATGTTGTTTTCAGGTAACAATTTATTGTTGTTCATTTTTTCTTTTATAATTTTTTTAATTTTGACCGAAAAAAGACCCCTTCTTCGATTTTAGAAATTTCCCCCCCTGCACGGTTCCCGACAAAACCCAGAAAACCCCGATGAAATCCAATAGTACCAGGGACGTAAACCAGCAAAAAGGGGATGGAAAAACCCCCAGGCCCCCAAGGTAAACGAAGACATTTCTTCCGTGTATTTTATACGCTTTTTCATGCGTCAGAGGCGAAGTTTTATGATTTTTTCGACGTTGTTCAAAGTTTAATCCGACTTCATTTTTGTTGGTGGATGCACTAGAAATAGTTTAAGCCAGAGACCATTTTTCAATTTTCCCAGGATCCTGCGATATCAAAGGAATGTGATTGTGAAATACCAAAGTTTCACCTTCATCCCAAAATTCCTGGATCCCCCCCGGGATTTTTGCCTTTTTATCACTTTATCTGGCTCCCATGTATTTAATTTTTTAAATCTTTCTATTTTACTTTGGGTTTTTTTATTATTTTAAAAGGCTCTTTTTATTCAAATGGTTTTGCTATAAAATGTTTTTTTATTTTTTATTAATATTTGATTGAAGAAAATCCTGTACAATTTATTATTCTATTCTTGTATTTACAATTTATTGCCCTGCCCAAAAAGTTTTAAGTTTTATAGGCGAAGTACATGATTTCCAAAATGAGTTTTACAATATTAGTTTTTAATTCCCCTTTTTTTGGATCAAACCCAAAAAAACCTAATTAATTATTTTAATCCAAAAAACAAACCCCTGCTCAGCAGTGAGTTTTGATTTAATTTTTTCCCTAAAAAAGAAGGGGAAACAATTTCAAAATTTCCAGCGGTTTAACAGAACAAGGGCCCAAAGTTCAAACAAATGAAAGGATTTTTTTGTTGTTTTTTATAAAAGAGAATTTTTTAATTTTTTGATAAAACCTCAAAAAAAACTCAATTGTTGGTTGCAAATACATACATTTTTTGTCTTTATTTATTGAAAGTACGGGGTCTTGTAAAATTTTCAGTTCTTGGTCTTTCTCCATCCAATTTTTTGTTTTTACCATAGTTTTTGTTGGCAAAAAAAATAAGTTTTTTTAAATTAGTGCTAAATTAATCAACTTCTCCCCCGAAAAAAGACACAAAATGAAATACATAATTGATTCTCCCATTGATCTTTTATAAACCCACAAAATAATTCCCAACTCCCCCCCCCGATCATTATAACTAGGGGAAAAATGTTACCTTTAAAAAAAAACAAAGCAAATGGGCCCAATCCCGTGGTGGATACAAAATCCTTTTCTTTCCTAGGGTTTGGGGAAAGTCCTGCGGATTTCGTCCTTTCACTGATGGCGTGGCACCCGTTGAAACGGGCCGTAACCCCCCCACCACCCCCCGCGTCCATGGCGATATTTTCTGTAAAACAAAACAAAAAATCTGACAAAAATTTTAAACAAAAATTTGTGATTTGCATGGTGGAGTATCGTTTGTTTACGTTAACACCATTTAAAAAGAAATGTATAAAACATAACCATCCAAAAAAACTGATCAAAAAACAATTACATAAATTTAAAGGCAAAAGGATGGGGGGTCAAACCAAGGTCATATTCAGTTGTGTGGGTTTCTCTGAATAAAAACCCGGGGTATTATCAAAAGTAATCTGGTATGCAGATCATTCAAACTGACATTTCTAAAATATTAATTGAAATTGATGGTAAATTTGGGTTTGTCATTCAGTCAACCTCAAATCACTTACTGGGCAAGCGTTCCTTCAATCTTCCCCGAAGATACGCTGTTGCAAGCACCCTGGGTGGGGAAGTGATCAAAACCCAAACATGGATGGTAAGGCCGGTTTGGGATATCCCCGTTTTTTCCGCTGCCGCATCATTTCTTCTTCTCAACTTTTAACTATACAGTTTGGAGCGGGTGAAAACACAATTCCCCAAACAAAAAAACAAGTTTGGAAAATATAATTTTAGTAACTTTGTTATTGGGTTGCACTACTTAAAAAAGATCTTGAAATACATCCCCATGAACTGACGGGGTACATCACGAAGGAAAACATTTTTCCAGGGGGATCAAACATTTTTTTTTTGCGGGGGGTAAATTTGATTTGAAGGAAAGACTAATGTCAATTTTGCTTAAAACATGATGGTAAAAATCGATTTTATTTGAATTTTGAGCAGTGATTACTTTCCCCTCATGCTTAAAATACTGGCTAATATTCCAACAAATCATAAAAAAAAAGACATATTACCCCCAAAATTTTCCCCTTACAATATTGTACACATGTACAATTTTACATTACAAAATGTACTCTCATTATACCTTGGGGTTTCCCTCTGTTCTTCATGTTTTTTTTCAATATTCAACTATTTTTTAAAGAAACGAATTGATCAAAGAACATCATTCATTTTCATTATTAATATTTTTGGGCACCCGTCTGTGTTACCCCTCTATCATCGGATTTGGTTTGTCGTCTTGCCCCGGGTCCCCCCGGGGTGGTCAACCAGGCGCCCAAATGGCTCGAACCGGTATGGTTCAGCGCCCCGCTTACTTTTCGTCTAAGTTCCCCTTTTCTCTCGTCTGGGGATCCCTCATCGCTAAACTATCCCTTTTAAAGTGCCTATGAAAATCCCTTTTATCATACTGATCCCCAATATTCGCTATCGGACATTTCGCTGTTTTCGGTCAGAAGATGTCGTTTTCCCGTTGTTCCGCATTCATGTATGGTAAATGCACAGTAAAAGATCGATTTGTGGGGCGGGGAACAAACGTCATGGTGCCGTCACAAAAGTATAATTATTATGATTAGGGCTTTTGGTAAAATTTGGGCTTTTCTGGGTCAGAACCCGATCAAATTATTTTTTTTCTGAAGGAACAAGTTTTATTAAAAATTAATAATATGTTATAATCTTACATTTCTCGAACGAAACCAAACAGCACTTTTTTTTCCGTTGGTCACAACTTTTTGGGGTTTTGACTTGACTTTTGTGGTTCCCCCCCCCCCCAATCTTGAAACCCGTTGCCCTTTTTAAACCCTACATGCTTGAAACCCAACGAAATGGGTAATGGTCTTACATTAACAAGTGAAATGACTTCAAATAAAAAAAACCATGATCCTTTGTTGACAAAAAAAAAGAATATATATCCCGGGATCAAAGCTGATTTGGTTGTTTTTCACTATGTTTAGGGAAAAAACCTTTTAAATTTTTAGATTTAAATAAACCAACATTGGTATTTATCTCTTTTTAAAGTTTTGTAAAAATAAATTTAATCTTTATTTATAATATACCACTTTCAGGTTAAGATAAAAAAAATATAATGAAAAAATTAAATAAAGGAACCTGAAATAAATCCCCTTAGGGGAAGTTAAAAAAACTTTTTTTGTTTTCATACCCCAAAATTAAAATTATTTAAAAAATTTTAAAAAACAAATTATACATTGATTTTAATTTTTAAGGTTAAAATGATTGGGAAAATGTCGAAAAGACGATTTTTTGTACAAAATTGGGAAACATTGAAATAATAAAAGGGTTATGGATGTTTAAAAGGGTTAATAAAAATGAAATACATTTTATTTTAACTTTGGGGTTTCTAAGGCTTTTGGTTTAACCCCCCCCACAATTAAAAACCACTTTGTTGACCTTTTAACCTTTTTTAAACAATCTAAAAATAGTGTACATGGTCTTTTAACGTAAAAAGTGAAATGACTTCGGTTAAATAACCCCAAACCATGACCCTTTTGTTATAAGAAACAAATCAACCTGCATTTAAATAAATATACGCTCTGAAACGATTTAGTGACAGTTCAAAGGGGTAAATTTCGGGTTGTCATTGGTCGGAAATTTTTAGAAAAAAATTCCCCCTCCCCAAGTTCTTGGGGCATGTCCCCACTGGTGAGAACCCCCTTTGTTTTTTTAAAATTTCTTTGGTCTATCATTTAGCACATAGAACCCAAGAACTGGGAAAGGGGAGGAAAAAACAAGCAAAAACGTAAAGGGGCCCCCAAATTACCAATTCCATTGACTGGTGCTTCATTATTAAATACCCACATCAATTCTGATAGCTAAAGGCAAGATGTTTCTGTCCTTTCAAAAAAAAATTAAATTGAAAATGGGAGTAAGGGCTTAGTTTAAATAAATGTTGTTTAACTAATTTGGTTAAAAATGGTTTATCAGATAACCCTTTTTTGGGACTGAAATAGTACTGCTATAGCAAAAAATAATAACAAATTATACTAAAAATTTTTTTGTAATAAACAACTATTAAAACTAAATGAAATGTTCATTTTATGAAACCCCCTTTTCAAACGATCTTTTAAAAAAGCGTTAAACCATACCAAATTTTTTATACTTTAAATTTCGTCTGATTTGGGGTTGGGGTCAACCCCCGTTGGGGGACTGTTGGCTGGGAACTCGTCGACCATGATAAACGGGTCAACATTTTTAAAAATAATAGTTGTTTTATGGAAGTAAAGGAATAAAATATTTTAAACTGGGAAATTCTAATTTTGTGAATGAGGAAAATAAAATTTTCAATGAACATGCTGTAAAAAAAAAGGAAGGTTTTTTTAAGTAAAGGACCAAGAATAAAGTATTTGAAAATTAAATTTGTTCTAATTTTGTATGGGTGGGGAAAAAAATGTATAATTTAGAGAGGGGCAATTGAAAAGGGGGTTGGTTTGTTTTAAAAATTTTTTATTCTTGACAATGTGCAATCAATGTGGGAAACCCCTCTACCCTGAAAATCGGGTCAACATGCTTAAAAATAATAGATTTTTTGGAGTACATGGAATAAAATATTTGAAATTTCAAAATTCTAATTTGAAGGAAAATAATATGTCACAATGAACTGTGAAAAATAATAGGAAGGTTTTAAGTACATGGACAAGAAAGTATTTGAAAAATTGATTGTTCTAATTTATGGTGGGGGAAAAAAGGTATAATTTTGGAGAGGGGCCATTAAAATTGAAAAACTTTGGGTTTTTTTTCAAAAACACACAATTATTCTTTACAACGTGTGATAAATTAAAAAAGCTCACAAACTCTCATCAAAAAAAAAAGGTATTTAAGGGAAAATTAAATTTTAAAATATATAAATTTTATGTGATTGTGATGGTGATGTCTGAAAAAAGCCTCGGGGGGCAGGACCACAAGAAAGTTTTTGTTTGAATATTGTGCATTTTCCTGTGAAAAATTGTCGGATTTATTTTATCTGAAGGGACAAAATTTTAAAGGAAAAATGCAGTAAACAATCCTGGCTACTTATTTAATTTGTACAAACTGAAGATTTTTGGGAAAAAAAAAATTTCAAAAATATGGCATAAAAAATTTTTCGAATAATTTCCAAACCAACAACTGAATTTTTCCCATCCTTTTTATAATTTAAATACATTTTTGATATTTTTCATATTTTTTTTTTGTTTTTCCAAAAATGTTACGTAGGGAATAATTTAGTCATTTGTTAAACAGGGAAAACAACGACAATGGACAACTTAAAAAAAGTTTTTCTTGTTAAAATACGAAGATAAATACGGGAAATTCCCCAAAAATTATTAAGATCTCTTTTTCGGGGGGATCCCTTTTTACAAAAAAGCTGGGGATCAAAACCCAAAAAGGTTGATATGATTGTATATGAGTCCCTTTAACCCCAAAATCGGGACACGATTTTTTATCTACTGAAAACGATATCACGTTTTCCGAAACCCCAACCCTCGTTTGCCTTTTCGGCGCATACGAACGATTTTTCATGCAACGTAAAAACGTTTTAAATTTTTACTTTTTTGGGAATTCGACACCTGATGAAAAATATGGGTCCCAAACGGTTTCGCACTTGTTTTTTCTGTTCATGTGTTAAGTTTTAAGGGTGAAATTAAAAGGATGCCTTTTTTGCCGGACGTCGCCACTGAAGTTAAAAACAAAAACTAGACTTAAGTGTTTGTCATATGACAAACACATAGGTTTCCCGGGTTTTGTCGGGTAGTGATATGACGTCAGATATTTTTGTAAATATTTTGACAATTAACAATATTTACAATGGTGCAAAAAATGTGATTTACCTGTTGGTTGTTGAGATTTGGATTTTTTTAAATATTAAAAATTTTACTTCGGTTTGGACAGGAGTAAGGTCAAATTGGGTCATCTTTGTGTAAACATGTTTCGATAATTAACAATCTATACAATGGCGCAAAAAATTTCAATTTACCTCTTGTTTGGTTGAGAAAGGTTTTTAAATATTAAATTTGACTTCCGGTTTGGACAGGAAAAGATCAAGTGGGGTCATCCTTTTGTAAATATTTTTGACAATTAACGATCTGTACAATGGTACAAAATTGTGTTACCTCTTGTGGTTGTTGAGATATGAATTTTAAATTTAAACTTTGATTTTGGTTTGGACGGGAAAAAAGGTCAATGGGGTCATCTTTCGAAAATTTTTTGACTTAACGATCTTAAAGGGTCCATTGTAATTTTACCTCTTGTGGTTGTTAATATGTTTTTAAATTTTAAAATTTTGATTTCCCTTTTAACAGGAATGGGTAAAATGGGGTCACCAAATTTTTTTTGACAATTAACGTCTGTACAATGGTACAACAATTTTAAATTTCCCTTTGGGGTTGTTGAATATGTTTTTTTAAATAAAATTTTTGATTTATCGTAATTCGTTTCTGATGCCCTAATTGACGTCAAAATTTGTTTTTTACGTTTGTTCTAAGATATCCAAGTTTGAATTCATGAAGTTTGCAATTTTATTTCTTTGAAAAACCCATCCAAAAAGGAGAAAAAAAAAAAGAAAAAAATAGGTGTTTCGGGACACGAACCCCTAAAAAAATACCCATTAAATTTTTTGATTGGGTCACAGAACAACAACCCCCCCCAGGGAAAAAAATTGGGTAAAATATTTTAACACTTTAAAAACAGGGGGGGGGGGTTCTTTTTGTAAACCAAAGTGGATTTGATGATTTATTATTTTTTGTTATTTTTTTTTTACAGGTTTTTGGTTTATTAATAACTCCCATATGTGATCTTTTGGTGCTGCATATGACATTTTGGGAAGGGAAGGGAAAGTTCCCAGGGTAATTTCAATTTTTTTTTCTCTTATAATTTAATTAAACGTCGTTTTTCAGTCCCCCAAATCCCATCTCTAAAATCTTGGTTTTCACTCTGCTATGTAACAAATTAACAAAATATTTTTTTGAAAAAAGCCCAAATACCTTGAACATTCTTTTTAATATTTTAACCATTTTAAATTTATATTTTGTTATGATTTTTTTCATTAACTTATTCATTTTATTAAAAATTACACTCCATTAGTTTTCCAAAAAGGGGGATGAAAAAAACCCCAATTCATAAATTTTTAAAAAAAATTTGTCCCCCATAAAGGATGATCTTTTATTTCCCCCCCAATTCTAATGTATCTCTCTGTAGGACGTGGAACCATCTGAGGGATGCAAATTTGACCAATTCCACACCCAGGTTTGTAAATCCAATATCTACGGGGGTGAGATTTCATCTGAATTGGATCATTAAAGCGGGAATTTTTTGTTGATCGAAATGGATTTTGGGGGGGGACAATTACACAAAAACATATCAAAAATAAAAAAAAGTTTGGAATTTAAATTTTTTGAATAAGGGGGGGTGCCCCCCCCCCCTCTTTGCTATGTCATTACAGGTCAAAACATTATATTTGGGTCAGGGGTTTTCCAGTTTTTTATATGAACCCATTTTCTGAATAACAATGGTTCTTACACCTGATGTAACTGTTTACTTTCAATAGGCTATTCTTCTTGTGATATTCTCCCATTGATCATCGTTATCAGCCCCCTGGTTTGCTGAATATATTCCATATGGTGGTGGATTTAAAAAATTTGTAGATTTTTGGATGTCATCATCCCACATGTGATCTTTTGTCACAAATCAGATCCAAATTTTTAAATTTCAAAAACGACGCTCAAACATACGTTAACCCATACAGGTAAATGATTTTGCAACAACAACCATGCCTTAGATTTTTTTGCATCTTTACTCACCCCTTTATAAGTCAATGATGGCCAAATACAAAAACTTGAATAAATCTTATTTTCAACAAAGTTAAGAGAACCGATACGGGATTTAATAATGGGTTTTAATTCACACTTTTGAATATGAGAAATTGTGCTCAGATATTTAAGTACTAATGATAAACAGTCATAGCTGTTACTTTGAATAAATTTTTAATCTGTTTTTTTTGTATTTTTTTTATGAATTTTGTTTTAAATTTTTTTGATTGTATAAACAACATTGGTTTCTACCCCCCAAGTCATGATTGAATTATGAAATCAACTTTTTTGAATTAGTTTAGTTACAAAGAAAAAAAATGAATATTTGAAATACGGTGGTGTAGCCCCGGTGAGTTAAACCTTGACTTAAAAAGTTTATTGATATTTTTTTTTCAGCATCTTGATTGTCTTTTTATCAAACCCAAGTTTCCTGCTTGTTGCTTTGTATGTCATATCTTATTAATGGTGATATTTTAAGATACACTTAAAAAATAAACATCTTTTCTTTTTTGAAAAACCTTTTTTGGCAGCAATTTTCATTAAAAACAATTATCGAAAATAACCCCCAAAACTTTTTTGTAATGAAAAAATAAATGAAAAACTTTTAATTGGGCTTCCTTTTTTTTCTATTTTCCATTTGTAAATACTTATGCCACATACTGTTTGAACCTTTCCCTTTTTATCCTATACCAATTTAATATTGTTTACTGTATGACTAATGAATTTACAATTATGTATTTTTACCAGTTTTAATCATTTTTTTAATAATGAACTCTATTCATTAAATTTTTTTTCAAATTGATTCCCCGCCTTTTTTTTTAAATTTTGTTTATACCAAATTTGTTTAAAAAATCAAAAAAAAAATAATAAAATAAAATAATGATTAAAATTTAAAAAGGAGAATCTTGTTTAAATTTGTTTGAATTTCAGGGTTGTGTTTCATTTTCAGGCCTTGGGGGTTAATCGTTGTCGTGTCTTCTTTACAAGTGAGCACTTTATTTTTTTTACTTACAAAGTACATGTTTGAAGGGTTTTTTCACAAATGATTACAGTTTTACATAAAATTACTTTTAGTAAATTTTTATGATGGTATCAATAACCCAAATTTTTTATCGGGTGTATTGAGTGAAATTAATTTCCCAAAAATTTGTTTCTATCATGCAAAAACAAAATTCCACATTGTAAAAATAACAATCTGAATGCATGTTCTGTTTTTTTTTAAAAGAAAAATATAATATCAAAATTTTTAATTGGTTTTATACTTTTTGATTCATTTACAGACAAACCGAAAGTGTATACTGGCAACATTCTTTTCTATTATCTCTACTATTATCTTTCGGGGGTAATAGTTGAAGGATTTTAAAATTTTTTGAAGCATGTTTTGGGTTTATTACTGTATTATCTTGATTCAGGAATGTTGTTTCAACATGGTCATCTGAAAATGGGTTGGCTTTTTTGGGGCTCTGTCCGCTGGGCTAACAGGGTGGATTAAAGAAATTCATTACTAGTCGTTTTTCCCCCTTTTAATATAATAAGGTAAAGGAAAACTGGGTTTTTAGTGAAAGTATAGCACTGCTTTTTGAGCATGTGCCCTTCTTTTTAACTAATCATTAAATTTTTTAAATTTCAAACCAAAATTTTTAAGACAGGTAAATTTTTACCCGATACCAATCCAGATTTGGTATTTCCCCCCAACTGGAAATCTTGGTTGGATATTTAAAATTTTCATGGAAGGATGACCCTATTTAATCCATGTCAACAACAGGTGGACGCTGGGTTTTGTATTGTTTAAAAGGTTTAGGGGAGGTTTTAACCCGCAACATCAACAGGAATTGACCCAGCCCCCTCAAGCGTTTGGGGAGGAAGGGTTTCATATTGTTTCCAACAGAAAAGGATATATTAAATCAAAAAACCTTTCTAACCCAAAATGAACACCCTATTTGATGTTAATTCATCTCTTTTCCCTCTTTTCCCTACCCATCCAAAAAAAATTAGGTTTCATTATGCCCAAAAATACAAATTAATATTTAATTTTGTGTCCTATTCCCGTTACTGGTGTATTTGGAGCCCCTAAAAGACTTTTCAGGATACCAGTCTAATGGGTGAGGATAGACAGGGCCCTTTTGAATTAGTCCTGTTGAAGGCATTACTGAGGAAATGAATCATCTAACAATTCAAAAAAAAACTTTCTTTAAAAGGTGGGGGAGTTTATGTTTTTCAATTTTTGAGGATGAAAAAAATTTTTGTTAATTTTAGTTTATTTTTTTAAGATGAGTATTTTGGTTAAAAATTTCTCAAAATATTTGATACCATCACCATCTTATTGCTAAATATGCTGTCAGGAAATCTGGAACATCTCCTTTTTTTGATTTACGCATGACAAAAATTTGATTCCTGTTGCTGGTTTTTTTCTGAATATTTCATCAATCAAGGCTTTGGAAGTAGCCATAAATTTTTTTCATCCCCTTAAAAAATTTTCAACCCCCCCTCTTAATTTATAAAATCTCCTCATTTACCTATGTCCCAAACTAATGTGTTCAATAAAAGCTGGGTGCCACATCATCAAAAAGGTGTTTAATGTGGTCAGTACTTGGATGAGAGACCAAACCACATATAAAAGTTCTTTTTTGTTTCTTTTTTGATTCAGATGGGCGTATATTTTAAAAGGGAAACTGGTTGACACATGAGGCCGTTTGATGGGAGGGTTATGGTCGACGATAATTTTCTTTTTAATTATCATTTTGATCATTTGGGAAATTTTTGGGTCGAAATTTTCATGAGAAGCAAAACATTTATTAAATTAACTATTTTATACAAGTGGAAAAAAATTGTTTTTTTTTAATTTTGGGGGGAAAAATTTTTCCATTTTTTAAAGGTTCCAAATTCTTTATCAGTTGGGGGTGTTCTTTCCAGATCCTCCGTTATATTGTAAAAATTAAAAATTCTGGATGTTTTCACTTTTACAGGTAAGCTCAAGACACCAACAAATCTTATATACTTCTCTTACTTTGTTTGTACTTGTAGAAATGTCCCAAACATTCCATCTTGTAAGTGAGTATGGGTGTAATTGGCGCTTCAACAATTGTCAATCAAATTCCATACTGAAGTCAGATTTTCAAATAGCCAACTTGTGCACTATGTGTGTGATGTGCATAAAGCATGGTGCAATTATTTCTGATGAGCTTGTTTCTCTATGTATGTCTTTTACATGTTATGCACACACATATATATTTGTCTTTGACAAAAGGTTTATCCACACCATAAGCCAATTGATTGTTTAAGAAGATACAGTCTTTCCTCAAAACCAAAGTTGATCACTGCCTCTCGTTTGCATCATTGAAGGGTATGAGTATTTGAAATAGACTATTCCAGTTAAAGAAATTGATCATAATTACGTCTGATAAACTCTTTGCTTCGTCACACATGCTCCATATGAGAACCAGTGTCTAGAAACCATGAAGATTAAATTGAAGTAGAAGTCAATGTGTTCAGTTACTTAAAACCATTTATATTTGTTTACTGTCTTTTAAAGGCTGTATATACCTTTGCTATTCTCAAAAGCATAAATGACGATCACAGTTTACATAAAACTTGTTGTGAAGTTGATGATGGTGTCAATCAACATTTCATATATCAGTTTGTATCTTTATTCACATGGAGTAAGACAAAGCAGAATAGAAGTTTACAGTGTTATACTTTTTCCTTTAATGCAGGTGAAATTGTTGTTAATAAAAATGAATATTTAAGTTGCTGTTTAACCTATTTTATTGTTTCAATCTTGCAGTGATGTGTTCTCATTTTATGTTCACTATTGCCTACTTTGCCTACATGCCAAGTATCTTCATAGTCTTCGCCATCATCTTATTTGAGGGGCTTTCTGGGTGGTGCTGCTCATGTCAACACCTTCTATCAAATCAGAATAAATGTAAGTGACTTTGAGCATGTTTATTTACATATTTGTGATGCGATCTGGGAAAACCAGTCGGATGTCGGCAAACTTGTTTTGAAGATAATGGCAAAATAGTCCCCAATTTTGTTGTTGACAATTTGAGTTTTTCAACTGTTAATATCCAAATGATCATTCTTGAAAATATTAAATAAAATTCCATCGTTTTAGATGTAAAAACATGATGATAGATAATTAAAAAGCGTCTTTGTTTTCGTTTCGCCATTGTTTTTAGGACAGTGGCGGTTATAACTTCGAGAGCATAACTCAAGTTATAGACAACCTAGAATCATGAATAAAACAGTTTTGAAAACAGCACAGTGTCCAATGACAAATTTCACCATGTGAAGGGTTTCCCAGATCACATCATATTTGTCTAGTCTGCTATGTTTGTTGACCACTGACAGTCTACTGTTGTGGTATATTCTGCAAATTTTCTTCATTTAGGTTGATATCCATTATATTTTGAAAGATCTTTTGATATGTTTAGAGCATTACAAATTGAAATGCTCAATGGAAAAGCTCACACATCAGTTATGAAAATGCTGTTATAGTAACCACAGATTAAAAGATACCCCTTTCTTTACTGTCCACCTCTCCTCCACTAATATCCCCATTTTCAACACCTCTCCACAACTCACAATTCCACTCCTATCCAATCCTCCTCTCACTTATTGTCAAGCCCATCCTGTCTCCATTTTCATTTTCTCTGTCTATTCTACGTCCTTTCTTTTTCCTTACTCTTTCACCTCATTTCCCCTCCTCCCCCCCTTAAATGACACAAGGTTTAAAGGGGGAATTTTTTTGGGGGCCCTGGAGGCATTCCCCAACCCCAATTTTTTTCCCCAAAATTGTCAAGTTTTTTTAAATTGTATTTATTTAAAGGGGGACCCAAAATAAAAGATTTTTGCCGGGGGCCCATTTGGTTTCGACAGGTGATCATTGGCGGAGCATTGCACAAGTGCATAATTCTTTTTAAAAGCGGAACCAAACATTTAAAGCCTATTTAGGCCAAGTACTTTAGTTTTATAATTTTTTGTATCCTTTGAAACCTTTTTTACCTTTTATTTTTGTATCCCTTTTTTAAGAGTTTCTGAAAACTTTAGAAATGAAAGATGATTTTATGTAAATAATTCTAATGGTTGATAAATACAGAGGGGAAAAGAACTTATTGAGATTTTATCACCCCCCCAACATGTTTTAAATTTTTGGTTTTTCACCAGCACACTGTCAAAAAGATAAATCATAATCAATGCCACAATGGCTGCAGGGGCTGTAAAAAATACTGTTGTTTAGGTCTGGTAAACACATTATTTGAGGACAATTTATTTTTCCCCATTTTGATTATCTTTGTCAAGAAAATTAATATTTAATTTAGGGGATAAAAAGGAAACCCAAGAACTAACCAGCATATGTAGATTTAAAAGAAATGCAACTTTGGGAGGGGAAATGGTAGAGCATTTTTAAAGCTACATACCACTGTGGGGCAGGGAGGAAAAAAATCATAGGGTATACTACTGTGGGGCAGGAGGTACCATCTATATACCACATTTATTGAGCATCATTATGGTGTTGGATCCTTAGTGGGGGCTAAGGGGTGCTTTCGGGCGTACAAATAATGTTAACGCCACTTTGTTGTGAAGTTGCAAAAAAGAATTGGAACTTCTTCACTTTGTCGTGAAGTTGGAAAAGAATCTGTTAACGGGATCTTGATCCCGTCCGTGGGTTACAAACATTCCAAAAGTAATTTAAGAGACTTCAATTGATTATAAATACAAATAGATTAAAATTTTATTGATTCAAAAAGGCATTACAGATGAATTGTGTGTGTGTCCCCTTCAGTCAACCCCAACCGAAGAATAAATTTAAATTTCTTTTTTTCATAAAAAACAATATCAAAAATTCTCATCGGGGCCTTTGCGTCTGTTTCAACACGCTGCACTTTGAATGGCACGCAAAGGGTTTACGAAATTATCGCGCAGGATGATAGGAATCATGACATCCCCCCGTTGGAAGAAAATTTGTTTTTTTAAAACAATGGGTCTAAAAATGTATTAGTGTATTTTAAATTTAAACACAAAACTGTTTAAAAAAGTTCCATTTAACCCTTTTGGGTTAAGAGTCATTTAATAAAGTTCTGGAGCATTGCATCTGCTCGATGATTGTAGTTGGGATGAGTTGCCACCCAATTTTTAAAAGTTTATAATGTTCCAATTCTCGTTTTTCCATATTTGGAAAACCCTTTTTTGTTCAAGAGACCTGTATTTAAAAAGTTCTGGGCGCATCTGCTCGATGATTGTAGTACGTTGATCGTTGCCACCCAATTTCACAAATTTAATTTTCCCCTTCATATTTTAAAACCCGGCAAAAATTTCTGAACTTTCTTTTTCACTGCTTTATTATTTTTTTTAATAGATCCCTTTTCCTGTTTTAAATTTTTTTAATTTTTAAAAAATTTTTAAAGTTCATGTACCACGGGTTTTGAATGACCATATTTTTTCATTATAAAATTTAAAGTTGTTTATTTGATAATGTTACAATTTTTGTTTGCGATATTTATGTAATAAAATTTTAATTTTTTGGCATTCATTACTTTAAATTCATTTAAAGAAATCAGATTTTTTTTTTGCTTCCTTTTTTGACTAATAGAAATGGTATGGTTGAAGAGAAAGGAACCATCTTGTAAGTCTGGCATTAGGGGTTTGTTAATTTCCCAACCATTTGAGTGCTTGGTGGTCTGTCATGATTGTAAATTTTGGACCAAAAAATAAAATGGAGTTTCCCAAACCCATATGATAGCAAAAACCCCTTTTTTTCTGATATTGTGTTTTTTTTCTGCCTTGAAATTTTTTCCGATATAGAATAGGTTTTCATTTTTCATGATCAATTTGATTTGAACGTCAAGCCCAAAATTGATCATCATTTTGAAAAAATGAACCTTTGTTAAAGTGTTCAAATTTGGGTTGAAAAAGGCACTTTTGTTTTGTAATATTTCACAATTTACATCCCATTTTACTGTGTTGAAAATGACTTCTTTGTCAGATCTGTCATTTCGAGCAGTATCAGAAATTTTGGAATAATTTTTGTAATAACCTATAGTCCAAAGGGTTGACCTGTTTTTAGTTATAGGTTGGGAAATTTACTGAATTTATTTTGTCCTGCATGGGTTTTTACCGTTTTTTACCTATGATGTGACCAAGATACAAACCCTTGTTTCAAATTTTTTTTTTTGACAGAGACCTGCATTTTGGATTCTGGAAAGGGTTTCATCGACATGTTTGACATGATCACCCCAAATTTCCAAAAATATACAGGTATCATCAAAAAGGTTTTGCATAGTCTTGGCACCCATGTATTTTTGTCAACTAGTCCACAAATGAACTAGAACTATTTTGCAGACCAAAAGGAAAACCGTTGGTATTGACCAAAAGGAGTCCAAATGAAAAGGTGGACTGATTCTGTGTCTAAGGGGATTTGGGTAGAAACCTTTGTTAAGCCCAGGGGGAAAATTATTTGCAAGAAATTCATCCGAATGTCATCTATTCGGGGCATTTTAGGGATCAAATAGACAGACTTTGTTAGACCCCCATGTCAGAACAATTGAATATCACCCCCCGGTTTACGTACAACCGTTATAGGGACCCTACGGGGTTTGTTGGCTCATTGAACCCCAAATTAGCATGGGGTCTATTTTTTTTTGATTTTTTCTTTTAGACAGGGGGCCCATAAGTTTTTGAGTATTGGGTTCGTACTGTCTTGGTTTTGGGGGACAGTAGATGTGTTCTTCCCGGCACATCTGAAAATATGTTTTAGACGTCAATAACTTTGTCCCTGTCTTTCTGTTTTTTTGAAAGTTTCATTTATAGGGACGTCTTTTCCCAAATCTGTGTTTGTTGACAGTTTGGAACATTTTCCATATCTGTAATGAGTTTTGGTTCGTTTTTGTATCATCAGTGTTTTTAGAACATGTTTTTTATTGTTGTCAGAGTATGGTATGTAATCTCGTCATATTGTGGTTTAGTTGATCCAAATCACCTATTATGAAAGATTTAGCTGTTTTTTTGGTCCTTGTCTACCCTCTTTTTC
This sequence comes from Zoroaster sp. YZ-2022, assembly GCA_029582265.1. Taxonomy (NCBI): domain Eukaryota; kingdom Metazoa; phylum Echinodermata; class Asteroidea; order Forcipulatida; family Zoroasteridae; genus Zoroaster; species Zoroaster sp. YZ-2022. The sequence goes on along the minus strand of JAQQFT010000361.1, from coordinate 4,408 downwards.
ACATGTTTACGGGATTACCTTTTTTGACTTTCTTTGTCACTCATGTTGATCAATAATTGACTTTTTTGGGCCTTGCCTTGTGTCCCGTTTGAAGATTTTTAGAAACACCCGTACTTTTTCCCTTTTCAAACCTCTGTGGCTGGATTTTGCATAGTTTTTTTTCTTTTTTTTGGTACTTTTTGGGTTCTCATTGCCCCTTCATTAGACCGATGCGCTTTTTAGTCAAAGAGGTTTGTACACTCTTATTTCCCGGTTCCAGGGTCCAGTTTTGTTTGATAACACAGGGGCCCCTGTTTGTCTTCCAAAAGGAGTTGAAAGGGGCTGTTGCGGTTTATTCTAAAAACAAATAGGAAGTGGGGAATAAGTCCCGGTTTTTCGTTTGTTTTTAGAACGTCCTCAAAATGTTTTTTTAGGTTCCGTGGAAACTCCTGTTCCCACAGTTTGGGGGATAGCACTTAAATTGGGTTATGTTCAGCTTTTTTCATGGAAGCATTATTTTGGGCATGAAATTTGTGCCTTTATCTTAACTTTTTCGGGATGCCAATTTGTATACGGTGAGTAGGGATTTGAACTGTGTCAGCTCGCATATTAGATAGGGAATGGCTTTTGGAACCTTTTGGATAATCCCTATTGTTAACAGATATTTGTTGCCTTTGCGGGACCTTTCTATGGCCTACAATGTTATTGCTATGGGTCAAAAAAGGGGAAACAGACTATGGAATCGCTACCACCATATTGTGTTGTATCCGTGGGTTTTAAGGGTAAACTTTGGGGGCTACAAATAATGTTCTTTTTACTTTGTTTGAAATTGGTAAAAAAATTTTGTTAAAATTCTTCACTTTTCGGGAAATTGCAAGTAAAAGAATTCGTGTTAACTGGGTTCGTGATGTCCAGAGGTTACAAAAATTCCCCAAAAATATTTTTAAATTCCCGTTGATTATAAATATCAAATAGATTTAACATTTATTGATTCATAAAAGGGATTCGATGATATTTTGTGCTCCTTTTCAGTCAGGATGGTCAGACCCCAATCGAAGAATGAATTATTTATCATTTTCCATAACAAAAAAATATCAAAATCATTCTCATCACCGGGATTGCGTTGTTTTAACACGTGCACAATGCGCGCACGCTAACAGCATAATTACCGCATGTGATGATAGGGATCCGGATACCATGGGGGGCGGGGGGCCCCTCATAGGGGATACCACTGTAAAGGGGGGGGCACCATCCGGGTATACCACTTGGGAGGGAGGTACCACCCAAGGGTTACCATGGTGCAGGAGGTCCATCAAAGGTTCCCCTGTAAGGGGGGGCACCATCACAGGGTATCCATATGGGCAGGGGGGCACCACTAGGGGATCACTATGGGCAGGAGGCACCACAAGGCTTACCGCCGGGGGGAAACCATCATAGGGAACTACATGGTGCAGGGGGGCCCACAAGGATACCACTGTGGAAAGGAGGACCATCACGGGATACTACTATGGTGCGGGGGCACCACATAGGGTTTCTACTTTGGGGCGGAGGCACCATCATATGGATCCACGTGAGGGGGGCATTCCAAAACCCATGTCAAAAATTTTAAAATAAAGTATTATTTTTTGTTTTTCTAAAACAGTTATTCAAACTAGAATCTGAAACCAACAGATATTTAAACAAAAATGAATTATGCTAGGTGTTCCCAAAAAAGGGAAAAAAAAACTTTATAATTATAAATTGTTGGTTTTTTTTTTTTTTTTTTTTGTTTGTGTTCAAAATACCATTAATTTAAATAGGAAAACATACAGATGATGGTGTTTCCAGTTAACAAGGGCATAAAAAGGTCCCAAACTCAGATTGTCCTTTTTTAAACAAAAATTGAGCGTTTTCCTGATCTCCTTTTTTTTTTTTATTTAAAAAAAATTTTAAAAGTCTATAATTCAAGGAACTTCCGAAATTTAAAAACAGCCAAAATATTTTTTTTTTAAAGAAAATGCTAGCACCTGGGCAAATCTTTCAGGGGTGTTTAGAAATTATTATGATTGATCAATTTTTACAAAAAGGTTTAAAAGTTTATTTTTTCTTGATTACCACTAGGTATTTTATAATTGAGCTTTTGGGGGGGACATAACAGCATTGGGCGATGCTTTTTAGACTGTAACCTTTTTAAAATTATGTCCTTTATTTTCTTTTAAATTCCAGTAAGTTTATTGAATAAATATTGAGATGAAACCTTTACTCAAACTAGCGCGATCAAAGATCACTGTTGTTGTTGTTATGGCATAAACTCAACACTATCAATATATGCCAGGTAAAATTGCATTATACGTAAAGAAAATACGTATGGCACAAAATCCCTTTGATTCAACTTTTGCATGCATCTGAAATCCTATTTAAACTTTGAGTTTCAAAAATTTTTGGGAAAATTACAAAATAAATAATTTTTTTAGAGTCGTACAAGAGACGATCAGTCATGGAGCACGTTTATAGTTTTCGTCATTGGTATTTGTTCTGTGGAGTAAACTCTCCTGATCTGGGCAACGCCGGCGACTTTATACACGAGAAAGCGGCAAGCAAAACATGCTATGTGGACAACCCTCATGGGGGACACCTGATCTTTAAATTCACACTTAAGTTTAATCTTTATCCTCAAAAGAATAATTGAACACAACGAGCCATCACTGACTGTGGGGAACGGGGGATTGCTCTTCAGTGGGGGGCCAGGGGGATGTTTTTCCCTTTTTTTTCTTTTCTGTTTTGGGGAACTATCGGATTTTTGTGGGGGCACCTGGGAGGGGGATTGAATGTGGTGGGAAACCCTCCCGTGGGTACGCCGCTGCGGGAGGCTTTCCAACGAATATAGGTTTTTTTGAGTAGTACATTGCTGGTTGTATTATCACAATCGTGTATCTACATGTATGTTATGGAAATCAAACATCAAGGTCTAATTACATTTAGGTCAATATTTATATGTTCTGTGCCACGCCATGTGGAAGTCTAAAACCCTTATTGTTTTTCTGTTTTCTATATTCGATGAATAAATATTGAACGTTCAGGTCCCGATCGCTTTGTTATTTAATCCATACATTTTAGACCTTGTTATGCTTTATTTTAACAAGAAGAAACTCATATCAAGAGGAAACACAGTACAGTCCATGGTAGGATAGAAACACGGTCCTTGATCTGCTAAAGAAATGTAATGTTTGTGTAATACATAGAAAACTTCGAAATTAAAAATACTGATTTTTTGATAAAGCCACAAACTAAAGAAATCACAGATCAACCATGGCGCACGTTGATGGTTGGCATTGCTCTGTGAGGTAAACTCCACCGATCTGGACAACACTGGCAGCTTAATTTTGGGAAAGTGGCAAACAATACTTGTTTTATGGACGCTCTTGATGTTATTCCAACATGTGGTTTACTTTCTTTTTACTGCTGTTCTCCTGGTGCTTGGATTTTGTGTGAGATTCCAAAAATTGGAGGTCTGATTATATCATCCGTTTTCCTGCCACCTCGCGAGGTGGCCTCTCCATCCCACTTATGGTTAGCCTCCTCGCCTCCTTAGCAGAAGGCATCCTCACTGATGAGACCTTTATTCAGAGTCTTGGGCTAGTCAGCCTCATCTTTACATCCCATCCATTACTGCCATGATAGCTGCCTTAATCTCTCTCGTATACTATCACCACATGGAGACCGGAAGCTGGTAAATGGTTCTTCTCACCTCTACTACGCAACGGCAGCCTTGGAGAGATTGGAAGTCGTCAACAGTTGAGAGAACAAAGGATCGATGGAGATTACGCGGTTTGATCTCACAACCGCAGTGGTTTGCTATTCGATTTTTCTCTTACTGGGTATCAACGTTATCAGAATAAAGGTAGGAGATCAGAACATGAATCTGGGTGACAAACGACTGCATGCAATAAACTGTGTTTTTTCAGTGTAAAACGGTATTTTTTGGTGAACATTCAGCACTTCTATGAGATGAATTAACTTTATAAAAACTCTTAAAGGTTGATTCAACACTTTAGTTTTAAGAGTGAAGACCGTTCAAATGTGTCACGTTCATCCCTAAATTTAGGTCTTCTGTCGGAATCAAAATACTGAAGACGAAATACTGATGACCTTAAATCAACTGAACCTTTGTTCGAGCCAACTACGTGAACGTCGCTCCCAGGTGGTTTTCTGGTGGTTGAATTGGATCTTTTCCTCGGCAATAGAGCCCTTGGAGATGACAGACCTGGAGACTCCGAGTTACAGTGCAGAAAGATTGCAACAAAAGTTCAAGGCAGATTTGACAAAGAGAAGGTATATGTGATACCTATTCCCGAATTATGACCAGTAGGTACGTAATTCCTTTTGGTATGTGTTCAACCATCATTAGGCCTGAATCGGTTAAGAGCCCATGGCGGGGCCCCCTTAGGGC
>JAQQFT010000360.1:0-29058 GCA_029582265.1 Zoroaster sp. YZ-2022 | reverse complement strand
GAAAACAATACAGCACTGTACATTAAAAAACATTTCTAAGGTTGGGAATAACTTTTCAAGTTTTTAAGGGAGACAGATAAAATTGATATCTAAATTAAAGCTTAGGTTCTCTCCTCTCGGAAAAACACAAAATCTTTGAATTTGGATAATGTCTTCATACCTTAAACGGCCTCCATGGACACTTAGCCCCCTGTAAAATACGGTCAACTTGCATGCGGTTTCACAGAAAACAATACAGCACTGTACACTGTTACGAAAGAAACATTTCTAAGGTTGGGAATAACTTTTCAAGTTTTTAAGGGAGACAGATAAAATTGATATCTAAATTAAAGCTTAGGTTCTCCCATCTCGGAAAAACACAAAATCTTTGAATTTGGATAATGTCTTCATACCTTAAACGGCCTCCATGGACACTTAGCCCCTGTAAAATACGGTCAACTTGCATGCGGTTTCACAGAAAACAATACAGCACTGTACACTGTTACGAAAGAAACATTTCTAAGGTTGGGAATAACTTTTCAAGTTTTTAAGGGAGACAGATAAAATTGATATCTAAATTAAAGCTTAGGTTCTTTCCTCTCGGAAAAACACAAATTCTTTGAATTTGGATAATGTCTTCATACCTTAAACGGCCTCCATGGACACTTAGCCCACTGTAAAATACGGTCAACTTGCATGCGGTTTCACAGAAAACAATACAGCACTGTACACTGTTACGAAAGAAACATTTCTAAGGTTGGGAATAACTTTCAAGTTTTTAAGGAGAGACAGATAAAATTGATATCTAAATTAAAGCTTAGGTTCTCCCTCTCGGAAAACACAAAATCTTTGAATTTGGATAATGTCTTCATACCTTAAACGGCCTCCATGGACACTTAGCCCCTGTAAAATACGGTCAACTTGCATGCGGTTTCACAGAAAACAATACAGCACTGTACACTGTTACGAAAGAAACATTTCTAAGGTTGGGAATAACTTTTCAAGTTTTTAAGGGAGACAGATAAAATTGATATCTAAATTAAAGCTTAGGTTCTCCCCTCTCGGAAAACACAAAATCTTTGAATTTGGATAATGTCTTCATACCTTAAACGGCCTCCATGGACACTTAGCCCCCTGTAAAATACGGTCAACTTGCATGCGGTTTCACAGAAAACAATACAGCACTGTACACTGTTACGAAAGAAACATTTCTAAGGTTGGGAATAACTTTTCAAGTTTTTAAGGGAGACAGATAAAATTGATATCTAAATTAAAGCTTAGGTTCTCCAATCTCGGAAAAACACAAAATCTTTGAATTTGGATAATGTCTTCATACCTTAAACGGCCTCCATGGACACTTAGCCCCTGTAAAATACGGTCAACTTGCATGCGGTTTCACAGAAAACAATACAGCACTGTACACTGTTACGAAAGAAACATTTCTAAGGTTGGGAATAACTTTTCAAGTTTTTAAGGGAGACAGATAAAATTGATATCTAAATTAAAGCTTAGGTTCTCCTCTCGGAAAACACAAAATCTTTGAATTTGGATAATGTCTTCATACCTTAAACGGCCTCCATGGACACTTAGCCCCTGTAAAATACGGTCAACTTGCATGCGGTTTCACAGAAAACAATACAGCACTGTACACTGTTACGAAAGAAACATTTCTAAGGTTGGGAATAACTTTTCAAGTTTTTAAGGGAGACAGATAAAATTGATATCTAAATTAAAGCTTAGGTTCTCCTCTCGGAAAAACACAAAATCTTTGAATTTGGATAATGTCTTCATACCTTAAACGGCCTCCATGGACACTTAGCCCCTGTAAAATACGGTCAACTTGCATGCGGTTTCACAGAAAACAATACAGCACTGTACACTGTTACGAAAGAAACATTTCTAAGGTTGGGAATAACTTTTCAAGTTTTTAAGGGAGACAGATAAAATTGATATCTAAATTAAAGCTTAGGTTCTCCCTCTCGGAAAACACAAAATCTTTGAATTTGGATAATGTCTTCATACCTTAAACGGCCTCCATGGACACTTAGCCCCTGTAAAATACGGTCAACTTGCATGCGGTTTCACAGAAAACAATACAGCACTGTACACTGTTACGAAAGAAACATTTCTAAGGTTGGGAATAACTTTTCAAGTTTTTAAGGGAGACAGATAAAATTGATATCTAAATTAAAGCTTAGGTTCTCCTCTCGGAAAACACAAAATCTTTGAATTTGGATAATGTCTTCATACCTTAAACGGCCTCCATGGACACTTAGCCCCTGTAAAATACGGTCAACTTGCATGCGGTTTCACAGAAAACAATACAGCACTGTACACTGTTACGAAAGAAACATTTCTAAGGTTGGGAATAACTTTTCAAGTTTTTAAGGGAGGACAGATAAAATATATCTAAATTAAAGCTTAGGTTCTCCTCTCGGAAAAACACAAAATCTTTGAATTTGGATAATGTCTTCATACCTTAAACGGCCTCCATGGACACGTAGCCCCTGTAAAATACGGTCAACTTGCATGCGGTTTCACAGAAAACAATACAGCACTGTACACTGTTACGAAAGAAACATTTCTAAGGTTGGGAATAACTTTTCAAGTTTTTAAGGGAGACTGATAAAATTGATATCTAAATTAAAGCATAGGTTCTCCTCTCGAAAAACACAAAATCTTTGAATTTGGATAATGTCTTCATACATTCAACGGCCTCAATGGACACTTAGCCCCATGTAAAATACGGTCAACTTGCATGCGGTTTCACAGAAAACAATACAGCACTGTACACTGTTACGAAAGAAACATTTCTAAGGTTGGGAATAACTTTTCAAGTTTTAAGGGAGACAGATAAAATTGATATCTAAATTAAAGCTTAGGTTCTCCTCTCGGAAAAAACACAAAATCTTTGAATTTGGATAATGTCTTCATACCTTAAACGGCCTCCATGGACACTTAGCCCCCGTAAAATACTGTCATCGTGCATGCGGTTTCACAGAAAACAATACAGCACTGTACACTGTTACGAAAGAAACATTTCTAAGGTTGGGAATAACTTTTCAAGTTTTTAAGGGAGACAGATAAAATTGATATCTAAATTAAAGCTTAGGTTCTCCTCTCGAAAAACACAAAATCTTTGAATTTGGATAATGTCTTCATACCTTAAACGGCCTCCATGGACACTTAGCCCCTGTAAAATACGGTCAACTTGCATGCGGTTTCACAGAAAACAATACAGCACTGTACACTGTTACGAAAGAAACATTTCTAAGGTTGGGAATAACTTTTCAAGTTTTTAAGGGAGACAGATAAAATTGATATCTAAATTAAAGCTTAGGTTCTCCTCTCGGAAAAACACAAAATCTTTGAATTTGGATAATGTCTTCATACCTTAAACGGCCTCCATGGACACTTAGCCCCTGTAAAATACGGTCAACTTGCATGCGGTTTCACAGAAAACAATACAGCACTGTACACTGTTACGAAAGAAACATTTCTAAGGTTGGGAATAACTTTTCAAGTTTTTAAGGGAGACAGATAAAATTGATATCTAAATTAAAGCTTAGGTTCTCCTCTCGAAAAACACAAAATCTTTGAATTTGGATAATGTCTTCATACCTTAAACGGCCTCCATGGACACTTAGCCCCTGTAAAATACGGTCAACTTGCATGCGGTTTCACAGAAAACAATACAGCACTGTACACTGTTACGAAAGAAACATTTCTAAGGTTGGGAATAACTTTTCAAGTTTTTAAGGGAGACAGATAAAATTGATATCTAAATTAAAGCTTAGGTTCTGCCCTCTCTGTAATACACAATTTATTTGATTTTGGATAATGTCTTCATACCTTAAACGGCCTCCATGTACACTTAGCCCCTGTAAAATACGGTCAACTTGCATGCGGTTTCACAGAAAACAATACAGCACTGTACACTGTTACGAAAGAAACATTTCTAAGGTTGGGAATAACTTTTCAAGTTTTTAAGGGAGACAGATAAAATTGATATCTAAATTAAAGCTTAGGTTCTCCTCTCGGAAAACACAAAATCTTTGAATTTGGATAATGTCTTCATACCTTAAACGGCCTCCATGGACACTTAGCCCCTGTAAAATACGGTCAACTTGCATGCGGTTTCACAGAAAACAATACAGCACTGTACACTGTTACGAAAGAAACATTTCTAAGGTTGGGAATAACTTTTCAAGTTTTTAAGGGAGACAGATAAAATTGATATCTAAATTAAAGCTTAGGTTCTCCTCTCGAAAAACACAAAATCTTTGAATTTGGATAATGTCTTCATACCTTAAACGGACTCCATGGACACTTAGCCCCTGTAAAATACGGTCAACTTGCATGCGGTTTCACAGAAAACAATACAGCACTGTACACTGTTACGAAAGAAACATTTCTAAGGTTGGGAATAACTTTTCAAGTTTTTAAGGGAGACAGATAAAATTGATATCTAAATTAAAGCTTAGGTTCTCCTCTCGGAAAACACAAAATCTTTGAATTTGGATAATGTCTTCATACCTTAAACGGCCTCCATGGACACTTAGCCCCTGTAAAATACGGTCAACTTGCATGCGGTTTCACAGAAAACAATACAGCACTGTACACTGTTACGAAAGAAACATTTCTAAGGTTGGGAATAACTTTTCAAGTTTTTAAGGGAGACAGATAAAATTGATATCTAAATTAAAGCTTAGGTTCTCCAATCTCGGAAAAACACAAAATCTTTGAATTTGGATAATGTCTTCATACCTTAAACGGCCTCCATGGACACTTAGCCCCTTTAAAATACGGTCAACTTGCATGCGGTTTCACAGAAAACAATACAGCACTGTACACTGTTACGAAAGAAACATTTCTAAGGTTGGGAATAACTTTTCAAGTTTTTAAGGGAGACAGATAAAATTGATATCTAAATTAAAGCTTAGGTTCTCCTCTCGAAATACACAAAATCTTTGAATTTGGATAATGTCTTCATACCTTAAACGGCCTCCATGGACACTTAGCCCCTGTAAAATACGGTCAACTTGCATGCGGTTTCACAGAAAACAATACAGCACTGTACACTGTTACGAAAGAAACATTTCTAAGGTTGGGAATAACTTTTCAAGTTTTTAAGGAGACAGATAAAATTGATATCTAAATTAAAGCTTAGGTTCTCCTCTCGGAAAACACACAAAATCTTTGAATTTGGATAATGTCTTCATACCTTAAACGGCCTCCATGGACACTTAGCCCCTGTAAAATACGGTCAACTTGCATGCGGTTTCACAGAAAACAATACAGCACTGTACACTGTTACGAAAGAAACATTTCTAAGGTTGGGAATAACTTTTCAAGTTTTTAAGGAGACAGATAAAATTGATATCTAAATTAAAGCTTAGGTTCTCCTCTCGGAAAAACACAAAATCTTTGAATTTGGATAATGTCTTCATACCTTAAACGGCCTCCATGGACACTTAGCCCCCTGTAAAATACGGTCAACTTGCATGCGGTTTCACAGAAAACAATACAGCACTGTACACTGTTACGAAAGAAACATTTCTAAGGTTGGGAATAACTTTTCAAGTTTTTAAGGGAGACAGATAAAATTGATATCTAAATTAAAGCTTAGGTTCTCCACTAAGCTAATAACATATAATCTTTGAATTTGGATAATGTCTTCATACCTTAAACGGCCTCCATGGACACTTAGCCCCTGTAAAATACGGTCAACTTGCATGCGGTTTCACAGAAAACAATACAGCACTGTACACTGTTACGAAAGAAACATTTCTAAGGTTGGGAATAACTTTTCAAGTTTTTAAGGGAGACAGATAAAATTGATATCTAAATTAAAGCTTAGGTTCTCCCCTCTCGGAAAAACACAAATTCTATGAATTTGGATAATGTCTTCATACCTTAAACGGCCTCCATGGACACTTAGCCCACTGTAAAATACGGTCAACTTGCATGCGGTTTCACAGAAAACAATACAGCACTGTACACTGTTACGAAAGAAACATTTCTAAGGTTGGGAATAACTTTTCAAGTTTTTAAGGGAGACAGATAAAATTGATATCTAAATTAAAGCTTAGATTATCCAATCTCTGAAAAACACAAAATCTTTGAATTTGGATAATGTCTTCATACCTTAAACGGCCTCCATGGACACTTAGCCCCTGTAAAATACGGTCAACTTGCATGCGGTTTCACAGAAAACAATACAGCACTGTACACTGTTACGAAAGAAACATTTCTAAGGTTGGGAATAACTTTTCAAGTTTTTAAGGGAGACAGATAAAATTGATATCTAAATTAAAGCTTAGGTTCTCCTCTCGGAAAACACAAAATCTTTGAATTTGGATAATGTCTTCATACCTTAAACGGCCTCCATGGACACTTAGCCCCTGTAAAATACGGTCAACTTGCATGCGGTTTCACAGAAAACAATACAGCACTGTACACTGTTACGAAAGAAACATTTCTAAGGTTGGGAATAACTTTTCAAGTTTTTAAGGGAGACAGATAAATTGATATCTAAATTAAAGCTTAGGTTCTCCTCTCGAAAACACAAAATCTTTGAATTTGGATAATGTCTTCATACCTTAAACGGCCTCCATGGACACTTAGCCCCTGTAAAATACGGTCAACTTGCATGCGGTTTCACAGAAAACAATACAGCACTGTACACTGTTACGAAAGAAACATTTCTAAGGTTGGGAATAACTTTTCAAGTTTTTAAGGGAGACAGATAAAATTGATATCTAAATTAAAGCTTAGGTTCTCCTCTCGGAAAACACAAAATCTTTGAATTTGGATAATGTCTTCATACCTTAAACGGCCTCCATGGACACTTAGCCCCTGTAAAATACGGTCAACTTGCATGCGGTTTCACAGAAAACAATACAGCACTGTACACTGTTACGAAAGAAACATTTCTAAGGTTGGGAATAACTTTTCAAGTTTTTAAGGGAGACAGATAAAATTGATATCTAAATTAAAGCTTAGGTTCTCCCTCTCGAAAACACAAAATCTTTGAATTTGGATAATGTCTTCATACCTTAAACGGCCTCCATGGACACTTAGCCCCTGTAAAATACGGTCAACTTGCATGCGGTTTCACAGAAAACAATACAGCACTGTACACTGTTACGAAAGAAACATTTCTAAGGTTGGGAATAACTTTTCAAGTTTTTAAGGGAGACAGATAAAATTGATATCTAAATTAAAGCTTAGGTTCTCCTCTCGAAAAACACAAAATCTTTGAATTTGGATAATGTCTTCATACCTTAAACGGCCTCCATGGACACTTAGCCCCTGTAAAATACGGTCAACTTGCATGCGGTTTCACAGAAAACAATACAGCACTGTACACTGTTACGAAAGAAACATTTCTAAGGTTGGGAATAACTTTTCAAGTTTTTAAGGAGACAGATAAAATTGATATCTAAATTAAAGCTTAGGTTCTCCTCTCGAAAAAACACAAAATCTTTGAATTTGGATAATGTCTTCATACCTTAAACGGCCTCCATGGACACTTAGCCCCTGTAAAATACGGTCAACTTGCATGCGGTTTCACAGAAAACAATACAGCACTGTACACTGTTACGAAAGAAACATTTCTAAGGTTGGGAATAACTTTTCAAGTTTTTAAGGGAGACAGATAAAATTGATATCTAAATTAAAGCTTAGGTTCTCCTCTCGGAAAACACAAAATCTTTGAATTTGGATAATGTCTTCATACCTTAAACGGCCTCCATGGACACTTAGCCCCTGTAAAATACGGTCAACTTGCATGCGGTTTCACAGAAAACAATACAGCACTGTACACTGTTACGAAAGAAACATTTCTAAGGTTGGGAATAACTTTTCAAGTTTTTAAGGGAGACAGATAAAATTGATATCTAAATTAAAGCTTAGGTTCTCCTCTCGGAAAAACACAAAATCTTTGAATTTGGATAATGTCTTCATACCTTAAACGGCCTCCATGGACACTTAGCCCCTGTAAAATACGGTCAACTTGCATGCGGTTTCACAGAAAACAATACAGCACTGTACACTGTTACGAAAGAAACATTTCTAAGGTTGGGAATAACTTTTCAAGTTTTTAAGGGAGACAGATAAAATTGATATCTAAATTAAAGCTTAGGTTCTCCTCTCGAAAACACAAAATCTTTGAATTTGGATAATGTCTTCATACCTTAAACGGCCTCCATGGACACTTAGCCCCTGTAAAATACGGTCAACTTGCATGCGGTTTCACAGAAAACAATACAGCACTGTACACTGTTACGAAAGAAACATTTCTAAGGTTGGGAATAACTTTTCAAGTTTTTAAGGGAGACAGATAAAATTGATATCTAAATTAAAGCTTAGGTTCTCCTCTCGAAAACACAAAATCTTTGAATTTGGATAATGTCTTCATACCTTAAACGGCCTCCATGGACACTTAGCCCCTGTAAAATACGGTCAACTTGCATGCGGTTTCACAGAAAACAATACAGCACTGTACACTGTTACGAAAGAAACATTTCTAAGGTTGGGAATAACTTTTCAAGTTTTAAGGAGACAGATAAAATTGATATCTAAATTAAAGCTTAGGTTCTCCCTCTCGGAAAAAACACAAAATCTTTGAATTTGGATAATGTCTTCATACCTTAAACGGCCTCCATGGACACTTAGCCCCTGTAAAATACGGTCAACTTGCATGCGGTTTCACAGAAAACAATACAGCACTGTACACTGTTACGAAAGAAACATTTCTAAGGTTGGGAATAACTTTTCAAGTTTTTAAGGGAGACAGATAAAATTGATATCTAAATTAAAGCTTAGGTTCTCCTCTCGGAAAACACAAAATCTTTGAATTTGGATAATGTCTTCATACCTTAAACGGCCTCCATGGACACTTAGCCCCTGTAAAATACGGTCAACTTGCATGCGGTTTCACAGAAAACAATACAGCACTGTACACTGTTACGAAAGAAACATTTCTAAGGTTGGGAATAACTTTTCAAGTTTTTAAGGGAGACAGATAAAATTGATATCTAAATTAAAGCTTAGGTTCTACCCTCTCGGAAAAACACAAAATCTTTGAATTTGGATAATGTCTTCATACCTTAAACGGCCTCCATGGACACTTAGCCCCTGTAAAATACGGTCAACTTGCATGCGGTTTCACAGAAAACAATACAGCACTGTACACTGTTACGAAAGAAACATTTCTAAGGTTGGGAATAACTTTTCAAGTTTTTAAGGGAGACAGATAAAATTGATATCTAAATTAAAGCTTAGGTTCTCCTCTCGGAAAAACACAAAATCTTTGAATTTGGATAATGTCTTCATACCTTAAACGGCCTCCATGGACACTTAGGCCCCTGTAAAATACGGTCAACTTGCATGCGGTTTTACAGAAAACAATACAGCACTGTACACTGTTACGAAAGAAACATTTCTAAGGTTGGGAATAACTTTTCAAGTTTTTAAGGGAATTAAACAGATAAAATTGATATCTAAATTAAAGCTTAGGTTCTCCCCTCTCGGAAAAACACAAAATCTTTGAATTTGGATAATGTCTTCATACCTTAAACGGCCTCCATGGACACTTAGGCCTCTGTAAAATACGGTCAACTTGCATGCGGTTTCACAGAAAACAATACAGCACTGTACACTGTTACGAAAGAAACATTTCTAAGGTTGGGAATAACTTTTCAAGTTTTTAAGGGAGACAGATAAAATTGATATCTAAATTAAAGCTTAGGTTCTCCTCTCGGAAAACACACAAAATCTTTGAATTTGGATAATGTCTTCATACCTTAAACGGCCTCCATGGACACTTAGCCCCTGTAAAATACGGTCAACTTGCATGCGGTTTCACAGAAAACAATACAGCACTGTACACTGTTACGAAAGAAACATTTCTAAGGTTGGGAATAACTTTTCAAGTTTTTAAGGGAGACAGATAAAATTGATATCTAAATTAAAGCTTAGGTTCTCCTCTCGAAAAACACAAAATCTTTGAATTTGGATAATGTCTTCATACCTTAAACGGCCTCCATGGACACTTAGCCCCTGTAAAATACGGTCAACTTGCATGCGGTTTCACAGAAAACAATACAGCACTGTACACTGTTACGAAAGAAACATTTCTAAGGTTGGGAATAACTTTTCAAGTTTTTAAGGGAGACAGATAAAATTGATATCTAAATTAAAGCTTAGGTTCTCGCCTCTCGGAGAAAAACACAAACTCTTTGAATTTGGATAATGTCTTCATACCTTAAACGGCCTCCATGGACACTTAGCCCCTGTAAAATACGGTCAACTTGCATGCGGTTTCACAGAAAACAATACAGCACTGTACACTGTTACGAAAGAAACATTTCTAAGGTTGGGAATAACTTTTCAAGTTTTTAAGGGAGACAGATAAAATTGATATCTAAATTAAAGCTTAGGTTCTCCTCTCGGAAAAACACAAAATCTTTGAATTTGGATAATGTCTTCATACCTTAAACGGCCTCCATGGACACTTAGCCCCTGTAAAATACGGTCAACTTGCATGCGGTTTCACAGAAAACAATACAGCACTGTACACTGTTACGAAAGAAACATTTCTAAGGTTGGGAATAACTTTTCAAGTTTTTAAGGGAGACAGATAAAATTGATATCTAAATTAAAGCTTAGGTTCTCCTCACTATCAAAAACACAAAATCTTTGAATTTGGATAATGTCTTCATACCTTAAACGGCCTCCATGGACACTTAGCCCCCTGTAAAATACGGTCAACTTGCATGCGGTTTCACAGAAAACAATACAGCACTGTACACTGTTACGAAAGAAACATTTCTAAGGTTGGGAATAACTTTTCAAGTTTTTAATGGGAGACAGAAAAAATTGAAATCTAAATTAAAGCTTAGGTTCTCCTCTCGAAAACACAAAATCTTTGAATTTGGATAATGTCTTCATACCTTAAACGGCCTCCATGGACACTTAGCCCCTGTAAAATACGGTCAACTTGCATGCGGTTTCACAGAAAACAATACAGCACTGTACACTGTTACGAAAGAAACATTTCTAAGGTTGGGAATAACTTTTCAAGTTTTTAAGGGAGACAGATAAAATTGATATCTAAATTAAAGCTTAGGTTCTCAACTCTCGAAATACACAAAATCTTTGAATTTGGATAATGTCTTCATACCTTAAACGGCCTCCATGGACACTTAGCCCCTGTAAAATACGGTCAACTTGCATGCGGTTTCACAGAAAACAATACAGCACTGTACACTGTTACGAAAGAAACATTTCTAAGGTTGGGAATAACTTTTCAAGTTTTTAAGGGAGACAGATAAAATTGATATCTAAATTAAAGCTTAGGTTCTCCTCTCGGAAAAAACACAAAATCTTTGAATTTGGATAATGTATTCATACCTTAAACGGCCTCCATGGACACTTACCCCCTGTAAAATACGGTCAACTTGCATGCGGTTTCACAGAAAACAATACAGCACTGTACACTGTTACGAAAGAAACATTTCTAAGGTTGGGAATAACTTTTCAAGTTTTTAAGGGAGACAGATAAAATTGATATCTAAATTAAAGCTTAGGTTCTCCCTCTCGGAAAACACAAAATCTTTGAATTTGGATAATGTCTTCATACCTTAAACGGCCTCCATGGACACTTAGCCCATGTAAAATACGGTCAACTTGCATGCGGTTTCACAGAAAACAATACAGCACTGTACACTGTTACGAAAGAAACATTTCTAAGGTTGGGAATAACTTTTCAAGTTTTTAAGGGAGACAGATAAAATTGATATCTAAATTAAAGCTTAGGTTCTCCTCTGAAAAACACAAAATCTTTGAATTTGGATAATGTCTTCATACCTTAAACGGCCTCCATGGACACTTAGCACCCTGTAAAATACGGTCAACTTGCATGCGGTTTCACAGAAAACAATACAGCACTGTACACTGTTACGAAAGAAACATTTCTAAGGTTGGGAATAACTTTTCAAGTTTTTAAGGGAGACAGATAAAATTGATATCTAAATTAAAGCTTAGGTTCTCCCCTCTCGGAAAAACACAAAATCTTTGAATTTGGATAATGTCTTCATACCTTAAACGGCCTCCATGGACACTTAGCCCCCGGTAAAATACGGTCAACTTGCATGCGGTTTCACAGAAAACAATACAGCACTGTACACTGTTACGAAAGAAACATTTCTAAGGTTGGGAATAACTTTTCAAGTTTTTAAGGGAGACAGATAAAATTGATATCTAAATTAAAGCTTAGGTTCTCCCATCTCGGAAAAAACACAAAATCTTTGAATT
Organism: Zoroaster sp. YZ-2022; assembly: GCA_029582265.1. NCBI lineage: Eukaryota > Metazoa > Echinodermata > Asteroidea > Forcipulatida > Zoroasteridae > Zoroaster > Zoroaster sp. YZ-2022. Next base: position 16,758 of record JAQQFT010000360.1, on the reverse strand, counting down.
TGGATAATGTCTTCATACCTTAAACGGCCTCCATGGACACTTAGCCCGCTGTAAAATACGGTCAACTTGCATGCGGTTTCACAGAAAACAATACAGCACTGTACACTGTTACGAAAGAAACATTTCTAAGGTTGGGAATAACTTTTCAAGTTTTTAAGGAGACAGATAAAATTGATATCTAAATTAAAGCTTAGGTTCTCCTCTCGGAAAACACAAAATCTTTGAATTTGGATAATGTCTTCATACCTTAAACGGCCTCCATGGACACTTAGCCCCCTGTAAAATACGGTCAACTTGCATGCGGTTTCACAGAAAACAATACAGCACTGTACACTGTTACGAAAGAAACATTTCTAAGGTTGGGAATAACTTTTCAAGTTTTTAAGGGAGACAGATAAATTTGATATATAAATTAAAGCTTAGTTTCTACCCTCGAAAACACACAAATCTTTGAATTTGGATAATGTCTTCATACCTTAAACGGCCTCCATGGACACTTAGCCCCTGTAAAATACGGTCAACTTGCATGCGGTTTCACAGAAAACAATACAGCACTGTACACTGTTACGAAAGAAACATTTCTAAGGTTGGGAATAACTTTTCAAGTTTTTAAGGAGACAGATAAAATTGATATCTAAATTAAAGCTTAGGTTCTCCCTCTCGAAAACACAAAATCTTTGAATTTGGATAATGTCTTCATACCTTAAACGGCCTCCATGGACACTTAGCCCCTGTAAAATACGGTCAACTTGCATGCGGTTTCACAGAAAACAATACAGCACTGTACACTGTTACGAAAGAAACATTTCTAAGGTTGGGAATAACTTTTCAAGTTTTTAAGGGAGACAGATAAAATTGATATCTAAATTAAAGCTTAGGTTCTCCTCTCGAAAAACACAAAATCTTTGAATTTGGATAATGTCTTCATACCTTAAACGGCCTCCATGGACACTCAGCCCCTGTAAAATACGGTCAACTTGCATGCGGTTTCACAGAAAACAATACAGCACTGTACACTGTTACGAAAGAAACATTTCTAAGGTTGGGAATAACTTTTCAAGTTTTTAAGGGAGACAGATAAAATTGATATCTAAATTAAAGCTTAGGTTCTCCCCTCTCGGAAAAACACAAAATCTTTGAATTTGGATAATGTCTTCATACCTTAAACGGCCTCCATGGACACTTAGCCCCTGTAAAATACGGTCAACTTGCATGCGGTTTCACAGAAAACAATACAGCACTGTACACTGTTACGAAAGAAACATTTCTAATGTTTGGAATAACTTTTCAAGTTTTTAAGGGAGACAGATAAAATTGATATCTAAATTAAAGCTTAGGTTCTCCTCTCGGAAAAAAACACAAAATCTTTGAATTTGGATAATGTATTCATACCGTTCAGGACTCAATGGACACTTAGCCCCTGTAAAATACGGTCAACTTGCATGCGGTTTCACAGAAAACAATACAGCACTGTACACTGTTACGAAAGAAACATTTCTAAGGTTGGGAATAACTTTTCAAGTTTTTAAGGGAGACAGATAAAATTGATATCTAAATTAAAGCTTAGGTTCTCCTCTCGAAAAACACAAAATCTTTGAATTTGGATAATGTCTTCATACCTTAAACGGCCTCCATGGACACTTAGCCCCTGTAAAATACGGTCAACTTGCATGCGGTTTCACAGAAAACAATACAGCACTGTACACTGTTACGAAAGAAACATTTCTAAGGTTGGGAATAACTTTTCAAGTTTTTAAGGGAGACAGATAAAATTGATATCTAAATTAAAGCTTAGGTTCTCCTCTCGAAAAACACAAAATCTTTGAATTTGGATAATGTCTTCATACCTTAAACGGCCTCCATGAACACTTAGCCCCCTGTAAAATACGGTCAACTTGCATGCGGTTTCACAGAAAACAATACAGCACTGTACTCTGTTACGAAAGAAACATTTCTAAGGTTGGGAATAACTTTTCAAGTTTTTAAGGGAGACCGATAAATTCATATCTAAATTAAAGCTGAGGTTCTCCTCTCGAAAAACACAAAATCTTTGAATTTGGATAATGTCTTCATACCTTAAACGGCCTCCATGGACACTTAGCCCCTGTAAAATACGGTCAACTTGCATGCGGTTTCACAGAAAACAATACAGCACTGTACACTGTTACGAAAGAAACATTTCTAAGGTTGGGAATAACTTTTCAAGTTTTTAAGGGAGACAGATAAAATTGATATCTAAATTAAAGCTTAGGTTCTCCTCTCGGAAAAAACACAAAATCTTTGAATTTGGATAATGTCTTCATACCTTAAACGGCCTCCATGGACACTTAGCCCCTGTAAAATACGGTCAACTTGCATGCGGTTTCACAGAAAACAATACAGCACTGTACACTGTTACGAAAGAAACATTTCTAAGGTTGGGAATAACTTTTCAAGTTTTTAAGGAGACAGATAAAATTGATATCTAAATTAAAGCTTAGGTTCTCCTCTCGAAAAACACAAAATCTTTGAATTTGGATAATGTCTTCATACCTTAAACGGCCTCCATGGACACTTAGCCCCTGTAAAATACGGTCAACTTGCATGCGGTTTCACAGAAAACAATACAGCACTGTACACTGTTACGAAAGAAACATTTCTAAGGTTGGGAATAACTTTTCAAGTTTTTAAGGAGACAGATAAAATTGATATCTAAATTAAAGCTTAGGTTCTCCTCTCGAAAAACACAAAATCTTTGAATTTGGATAATGTCTTCATACCTTAAACGGCCTCCATGGACACTTAGCCCCCTGTAAAATACGGTCAACTTGCATGCGGTTTCACAGAAAACAATACAGCACTGTACACTGTTACGAAAGAAACATTTCTAAGGTTGGGAATAACTTTTCAAGTTTTTAAGGGAGACAGATAAAATGTATATCTAAATTAAATCTTAGGTTCTCCCGTCTCGAAAAACACAAAATCTTTGAATTTGGATAATGTCTTCATACCTTAAACGGCCTACCTCGACACTGAGCCGCCCGTAAAATACGGTCAACTTGCATGCGGTTTCACAGAAAACAATACAGCACTGTACACTGTTACGAAAGAAACATTTCTAAGGTTGGGAATAACTTTTCAAGTTTTTAAGGGAGACAGATAAAATTGATATCTAAATTAAAGCTTAGGTTCTCCTCTCGGAAAAACACAAAATCTTTGAATTTGGATAATGTCTTCATACCTTAAACGGCCTCCATGGACACTTAGCCCCTGTAAAATACGGTCAACTTGCATGCGGTTTCACAGAAAACAATACAGCACTGTACACTGTTACGAAAGAAACATTTCTAAGGTTGGGAATAACTTTTCAAGTTTTTAAGGAGACAGATAAAATTGATATCTAAATTAAAGCTTAGGTTCTCCTCTCGGAAAACACAAAATCTTTGAATTTGGATAATGTCTTCATACCTTAAACGGCCTCCATGGACACTTAGCCCCTGTAAAATACGGTCAACTTGCATGCGGTTTCACAGAAAACAATACAGCACTGTACACTGTTACGAAAGAAACATTTCTAAGGTTGGGAATAACTTTTCAAGTTTTTAAGGAGACAGATAAAATTGATATCTAAATTAAAGCTTAGGTTCTCCTCTCGGAAAACACAAAATCTTTGAATTTGGATAATGTCTTCATACCTTAAACGGCCTCCATGGACACTTAGCCCCTGTAAAATACGGTCAACTTGCATGCGGTTTCACAGAAAACAATACAGCACTGTACACTGTTACGAAAGAAACATTTCTAAGGTTGGGAATAACTTTTCAAGTTTTTAAGGGAGACAGATAAAATTGATATCTAAATTAAAGCTTAGGTTCTCCTCTCGAAAAACACAAAATCTTTGAATTGGGATAACGTCTACATACCATAAACGGCCTCCATGGTCACTTAGCATCCTGTAAAATACGGTCAACTTGCATGCGGTTTCACAGAAAACAATACAGCACTGTACACTGTTACGAAAGAAACATTTCTAAGGTTGGGAATAACTTTTCAAGTTTTTAAGGGAGACAGATAAAATTGATATCTAAATTAAAGCTTAGGTTCTCCTCTCGGAAAACAAAAAATCTTTGAATTTGGATAATGTCGACATACCTTAAACGGCCTCCATGGACACTTAGCCCCTGTAAAATACGGTCAACTTGCATGCGGTTTCACAGAAAACAATACAGCACTGTACACTGTTACTAAAGAAACATTTCTAAGGTTGGGAATAACTTTTCAAGTTTTTAATGGAGACAGATAAAATTGATATCTAAATTAAAGCTTAGGTTCTCCTCTCGAAAAACACAAAATCTTTGAATTTGGATAATGTCTTCATACCTTAAACGGCCTCCATGGACACTTAGCCCCTGTAAAATACGGTCAACTTGCATGCGGTTTCACAGAAAACAATACAGCACTGTACACTGTTACGAAAGAAACATTTCTAAGGTTGGGAATAACTTTTCAAGTTTTTAAGGGAGACAGATAAAATTGATATCTAAATTAAAGCTCAGGTTCTCCTCTCGGAAAAACACAAAATCTTTGAATTTGGATAATGTCTTCATACCTTAAACGGCCTCCATGGACACTTAGCCCCTGTAAAATACGGTCAACTTGCATGCGGTTTCACAGAAAACAATACAGCACTGTACACTGTTACGAAAGAAACATTTCTAAGGTTGGGAATAACTTTTCAAGTTTTTAAGGAGACAGATAAAATTGATATCTAAATTAAAGCTTAGGTTCTCCTCTCGAAAACACAAAATCTTTGAATTTGGATAATGTCTTCATACCTTAAACGGCCTCCATGGACACTTAGCCCCTGTAAAATACGGTCAACTTGCATGCGGTTTCACAGAAAACAATACAGCACTGTACACTGTTACGAAAGAAACATTTCTAAGGTTGGGAATAACTTTTCAAGTTTTTAAGGGAGACAGATAAAATTGATATCTAAATTAAAGCTTATGTTCTCCCCTCTCGGAAAAAACACAAAATCTTTGAATTTGGATAATGTCTTCATACCTTAAACGGCCTCCATGGACACTTAGCCCCTGTAAAATACGGTCAACTTGCATGCGGTTTCACAGAAAACAATACAGCACTGTACACTGTTACGAAAGAAACATTTCTAAGGTTGGGAATAACTTTTCAAGTTTTTAAGGGAGACAGATAAAATTGATATCTAAATTAAAGCTTAGGTTCTCCTCTCGAAAAACACAAAATCTTTGAATTTGGATAATGTCTTCATACCTTAAACGGCCTCCATGGACACTTAGCCCCTGTAAAATACGGTCAACTTGCATGCGGTTTCACAGAAAACAATACAGCACTGTACACTGTTACGAAAGAAACATTTCTAAGGTTGGGAATAACTTTTCAAGTTTTTAAGGGAGACAGATAAAATTGATATCTAAATTAAAGCTTAGGTTCTCCTCTCGAAAAACACAAAATCTTTGAATTTGGATAATGTCTTCATACCTTAAACGGCCTCCATGGACACTTAGCCCCTGTAAAATACGGTCAACTTGCATGCGGTTTCACAGAAAACAATACAGCACTGTACACTGTTACGAAAGAAACATTTCTAAGGTTGGGAATAACTTTTCAAGTTTTTAAGGGAGACAGATAAAATTGATATCTAAATTAAAGCTTAGGTTCTCCTCTCGAAAAACACAAAATCTTTGAATTTGGATAATGTCTTCATACCTTAAACGGCCTCCATGGACACTTAGCCCCTGTAAAATACGGTCAACTTGCATGCGGTTTCACAGAAAACAATACAGCACTGTACACTGTTACGAAAGAAACATTTCTAAGGTTTTTAAGGGAGACAGATAAAATTGATATATAAATTAAAGCTTAGGTTCTCCCCTCTCGGAAAAACACAAAATCTTTGAATTTGGATAATGTCTTCATACCTTAAACGGCCTCCATGGACACTTAGCCCCTGTAAAATACGGTCAACTTGCATGCGGTTTCACAGAAAACAATACAGCACTGTACACTGTTACGAAAGAAACATTTCTAAGGTTGGGAATAACTTTTCAAGTTTTTAAGGGAGACAGATAAAATTGATATCTAAATTAAAGCTTAGGTTCTCCCCTCTCGGAAAACACAAAATCTTTGAATTTGGATAATGTCTTCATACCTCAAACGGCCTCCATGGACACTTAGCCCCTGTAAAATACGGTCAACTTGCATGCGGTTTCACAGAAAACAATACAGCACTGTACACTGTTACGAAAGAAACATTTCTAAGGTTGGGAATAACTTTTCAAGTTTTTAAGGGAGACAGATAAAATTGATATCTAAATTAAAGCTTAGGTTCTCCTCTCGGAAAACACAAAATCTTTGAATTTGGATAATGTCTTCATACCTTAAACGGCCTCCATGGACACTTAGCCCCTGTAAAATACGGTCAACTTGCATGCGGTTTCACAGAAAACAATACAGCACTGTACACTGTTACGAAAGAAACATTTCTAAGGTTGGGAATAACTTTTCAAGTTTTTGGGAGACAGATAAAATTGATATCTAAATTAAAGCTTAGGTTCTCCCTCTCGGAAAACACAAAATCTTTGAATTTGGATAATGTCTTCATACCTTAAACGGCCTCCATGGACACTTAGCCCCTGTAAAATACGGTCAACTTGCATGCGGTTTCACAGAAAACAATACAGCACTGTACACTGTTACGAAAGAAACATTTCTAAGGTTGGGAATAACTTTTCAAGTTTTTAAGGGAGACAGATAAAATTGATATCTAAATTAAAGCTTAGGTTCTCCTCTCGGAAAAACACAAAATCTTTGAATTTGGATAATGTCTTCATACCTTAAACGGCCTCCATGGACACTTAGCCCCTGTAAAATACGGTCAACTTGCATGCGGTTTCACAGAAAACAATACAGCACTGTACACTGTTACGAAAGAAACATTTCTAAGGTTGGGAATAACTTTTCAAGTTTTTAAGGAGACAGATAAAATTGATATCTAAATTAAAGCTTAGGTTCTCCTCTCGAAAACACAAAATCTTTGAATTTGGATAATGTCTTCATACCTTAAACGGCCTCCATGGACACTTAGCCCCTGTAAAATACGGTCAACTTGCATGCGGTTTCACAGAAAACAATACAGCACTGTACACTGTTACGAAAGAAACATTTCTAAGGTTGGGAATAACTTTTCAAGTTTTAAGGAGACAGATAAAATTGATATCTAAATTAAAGCTTAGGTTCTCCTCTCGAAAAACACAAAATCTTTGAATTTGGATAATGTCTTCATATTTTAAACGGCCTCCATGGACACTTAGCCCCTGTAAAATACGGTCAACTTGCATGCGGTTTCACAGAAAACAATACAGCACTGTACACTGTTACGAAAGAAACATTTCTAAGGTTGGGAATAACTTTTCAAGTTTTTAAGGGAGACAGATAAAATTGATATATAAATTAAAGCTTAGGTTCTCCCCTCTTGGAAAAACACAAAATCTTTGAATTTGATAATGTCTTCATACCTTAAACGGCCTCCATGGAAACTTAACCCCCTGTAAAATACGGTCAACTTGCATGCGGTTTCACAGAAAACAATACAGCACTGTATACTGTTACGAAAGAAACATTTCTAAGGTTGGGAATAACTTTTCAAGTTTTTAAGGGAGACAGATAAAATTGATATCTAAATTAAAGCTTAGGTTCTCAACTCTCGGAAAACACAAAATCTTTGAATTTGGATAATGTCTTCATACCTTAAACGGCCTCCATGGACACTTAGCCCCTGTAAAATACGGTCAACTTGCATGCGGTTTCACAGAAAACAATACAGCACTGTACACTGTTACGAAAGAAACATTTCTAAGGTTGGGAATAACTTTTCAAGTTTTTAAGGGAGACAGATAAAATTGATATCTAAATTAAAGCTTAGGTTCTCCCCTCGAAAACACAAAATCTTTGAATTTGGATAATGTCTTCATACCTTAAACGGCCTCCATGGACACTTAGCCCCTGTAAAATACGGTCAACTTGCATGCGGTTTCACAGAAAACAATACAGCACTGTACACTGTTACGAAAGAAACATTTCTAAGGTTGGGAATAACTTTTCAAGTTTTTAAGGGAGACAGATAAAATTGATATCTAAATTAAAGCTTAGGTTCTCCTCTCGAAAAACACAAAATCTTTGAATTTGGATAATGTCTTCATACCTTAAACGGCCTCCATGGACACTTAGCCCCTGTAAAATACGGTCAACTTGCATGCGGTTTCACAGAAAACAATACAGCACTGTACACTGTTACGAAAGAAACATTTCTAAGGTTGGGAATAACTTTTCAAGTTTTTAAGGGAGACAGATAAAATTGATATCTAAATTAAAGCTTAGGTTCTCCTCTCGAAAAAACACAAAATCTTTGAATTTGGATAATGTCTTCATACCTTAAACGGCCTCCATGGACACTTAGCCCCTGTAAAATACGGTCAACTTGCATGCGGTTTCACAGAAAACAATACAGCACTGTACACTGTTACGAAAGAAACATTTCTAAGGTTGGGAATAACTTTTCAAGTTTTTAAGGGAGACAGATAAAATTGATATCTAAATTAAAGCTTAGGTTCTCCTCTCGGAAAACACAAAATCTTTGAATTTGGATAATGTCTTCATACCTTAAACGGCCTCCATGGACACTTAGCCCCTGTAAAATACGGTCAACTTGCATGCGGTTTCACAGAAAACAATACAGCACTGTACACTGTTACGAAAGAAACATTTCTAAGGTTGGGAATAACTTTTCAAGTTTTTAAGGAGACAGATAAAATTGATATCTAAATTAAAGCTTAGGTTCTCCTCTCGAAAAACACACAAAATCTTTGAATTTGGATAATGTCTTCATACCTTAAACGGCCTCCATGGACACTTAGCCCCCTGTAAAATACGGTCAACTTGCATGCGGTTTCACAGAAAACAATACAGCACTGTACACTGTTACGAAAGAAACATTTCTAAGGTTGGGAATAACTTTTCAAGTTTTTAAGGGAGACAGATAAAATTGATATCTAAATTAAAGCTTAGGTTCTCCTCTCGGAAAACACAAAATCTTTGAATTTGGATAATGTCTTCATACCTTAAACGGCCTCCATGGACACTTAGCCCCTGTAAAATACGGTCAACTTGCATGCGGTTTCACAGAAAACAATACAGCACTGTACACTGTTACGAAAGAAACATTTCTAAGGTTGGGAATAACTTTTCAAGTTTTTAAGGGAGACAGATAAAATTGATATCTAAATTAAAGCTTAGGTTCTCCTCTCGAAAACACACAAAATCTTTGAATTTGGATAATGTCTTCATACCTTAAACGGCCTCCATGGACACTTAGCCCCTGTAAAATACGGTCAACTTGCATGCGGTTTCACAGAAAACAATACAGCACTGTACACTGTTACGAAAGAAACATTTCTAAGGTTGGGAATAACTTTTCAAGTTTTTAAGGGAGACAGATAAAATTGATATCTAAATTAAAGCTTAGGTTCTCCTCTCGAAAACACAAAATCTTTGAATTTGGATAATGTCTTCATACCTTAAACGGCCTCCATGGACACTTAGCCCCTGTAAAATACGGTCAACTTGCATGCGGTTTCACAGAAAACAATACAGCACTGTACACTGTTACGAAAGAAACATTTCTAAGGTTGGGAATAACTTTTCAAGTTTTAAGGGAGACAGATAAAATTGATATCTAAATTAAAGCTTAGGTTCTCCTCTCGGAAAAACACAAAATCTTTGAATTTGGATAATGTCTTCATACCTTAAACGGCCTCCATGGACACTTAGCCCCTGTAAAATACGGTCAACTTGCATGCGGTTTCACAGAAAACAATACAGCACTGTACACTGTTACGAAAGAAACATTTCTAAGGTTGGGAATAACTTTTCAAGTTTTTAAGGGAGACAGATAAAATTGATATCTAAATTAAAGCTTAGGTTCTCCTCTCGAAAAACACAAAATCTTTGAATTTGGATAATGTCTTCATACCTTAAACGGCCTCCATGGACACTTAGCCCCTGTAAAATACGGTCAACTTGCATGCGGTTTCACAGAAAACAATACAGCACTGTACACTGTTACGAAAGAAACATTTCTAAGGTTGGGAATAACTTTTCAAGTTTTTACGGAGACAGATAAAATTGATATCTAAATTAAAGCTTAGGTTCTCCCTCTCGAAAAAACACAAAATCTTTGAATTTGGATAATGTCTTCATACCTTAAACGGCCTCCATGGACACTTAGCCCCTGTAAAATACGGTCAACTTGCATGCGGTTTCACAGAAAACAATACAGCACTGTACACTGTTACGAAAGAAACATTTCTAAGGTTGGGAATAACTTTTCAAGTTTTTAAGGGAGACAGATAAAATTGATATCTAAATTAAAGCTTAGGTTCTCCTCTCGAAAACACAAAATCTTTGAATTTGGATAATGTCTTCATACCTTAAACGGCCTCCATGGACACTTAGCCCCTGTAAAATACGGTCAACTTGCATGCGGTTTCACAGAAAACAATACAGCACTGTACACTGTTACGAAAGAAACATTTCTAAGGTTGGGAATAACTTTTCAAGTTTTTAAGGGAGACAGATAAAATTGATATCTAAATTAAAGCTTAGGTTCTCCCGACTCGGAAAAACACAAAATCTTTGAATTTGGATAATGTCTTCATACCTTAAACGGCCTCCATGGACACTTAGCCCCTGTAAAATACGGTCAACTTGCATGCGGTTTCACAGAAAACAATACAGCACTGTACACTGTTACGAAAGAAACATTTCTAAGGTTGGGAATAACTTTTCAAGTTTTTAAGGGAGACAGATAAAATTGATATCTAAATTAAAGCTTAGGTTCTCCTCTCGAAAACACAAAATCTTTGAATTTGGATAATGTCTTCATACCTTAAACGGCCTCCATGGACACTTAGCCCCTGTAAAATACGGTCAACTTGCATGCGGTTTCACAGAAAACAATACAGCACTGTACACTGTTACGAAAGAAACATTTCTAAGGTTGGGAATAACTTTTCAAGTTTTTAAGGAGACAGATAAAATTGATATCTAAATTAAAGCTTAGGTTCTCCTCTCGGAAAAACACAAAATCTTTGAATTTGGATAATGTCTTCATACCTTAAACGGCCTCCATGGACACTTAGCCCCTGTAAAATACGGTCAACTTGCATGCGGTTTCACAGAAAACAATACAGCACTGTACACTGTTACGAAAGAAACATTTCTAAGGTTGGGAATAACTTTTCAAGTTTTTAAGGGAGACAGATAAAATTGATATCTAAATTAAAGCTTAGGTTCTCCTCTCGGAAAAACACAAAATCTTTGAATTTGGATAATGTCTTCATACCTTAAACGGCCTCCATGGACACTTAGCCCCTGTAAAATACGGTCAACTTGCATGCGGTTTCACAGAAAACAATACAGCACTGTACACTGTTACGAAAGAAACATTTCTAAGGTTGGGAATAACTTTTCAAGTTTTTAAGGGAGACAGATAAAATTGATATCTAAATTAAAGCTTAGGTTCTCCTCTCGAAAAACACAAAATCTTTGAATTTGGATAATGTCTTCATACCTTAAACGGCCTCCATGGACACTTAGCCCCATGTAAAATACGGAAAACTTGCATGCGGTTTCACAGAAAACAATACAGCACTGTACACTGTTACGAAAGAAACATTTCTAAGGTTGGGAATAACTTTTCAAGTTTTTAAGGAGACAGATAAAATTGATATCTAAATTAAAGCTTAGGTTCTCCTCTCGAAAAACAAAAAATCTTTGAATTTAGATAATGTCTTCATACCTTAAACGGCCTCCATGGACACTTAGCCCCTGTAAAATACGGTCAACTTGCATGCGGTTTCACAGAAAACAATACAGCACTGTACACCGTTACGAAAGAAACATTTCTAAGGTTGGGAATAACTTTTCAAGTTTTTAAGGAGACAGATAAAATTGATATCTAAATTAAAGCTTAGGTTCTCCTCTCGGAAAAACACAAAATCTTTGAATTTGGATAATGTCTTCATACCTTAAACGGCCTCCATGGACACTTAGCCCCTGTAAAATACGGTCAACTTGCATGCGGTTTCACAGAAAACAATACAGCACTGTACACTGTTACGAAAGAAACATTTCTAAGGTTGGGAATAACTTTTCAAGTTTTTAAGGGAGACAGATAAAATTGATATCTAAATTAAAGCTTAGGTTCTCCTCTCGAAAAACACAAAATCTTTGAATTTGGATAATGTCTTCATACCTTAAACGGCCTCCATGGACACTTAGCCCCTGTAAAATACGGTCAACTTGCATGCGGTTTCACAGAAAACAATACAGCACTGTACACTGTTACGAAAGAAACATTTCTAAGGTTGGGAATAACTTTTCAAGTTTTTAAGGGAGACAGATAAAATTGATATCTAAATTAAAGCTTAGGTTCTCCTCTCGGAAAAACACAAAATCTTTGAATTTGGATAATGTCTTCATACCTTAAACGGCCTCCATGGACACTTAGCCCCTGTAAAATACGGTCAACTTGCATGCGGTTTCACAGAAAACAATACAGCACTGTACACTGTTACGAAAGAAACATTTCTAAGGTTGGGAATAACTTTTCAAGTTTTTAAGGAGACAGATAAAATTGATATCTAAATTAAAAGCTTAGGTTCTCCTCTCGGAAAAACACAAAATCTTTGAATTTGGATAATGTCTTCATACCTTAAACGGCCTCCATGGACACTTAGCCCCTGTAAAATACGGTCAACTTGCATGCGGTTTCACAGAAAACAATACAGCACTGTACACTGTTACGAAAGAAACATTTCTAAGGTTGGGAATAACTTTTCAAGTTTTTAAGGGAGACAGATAAATTTGATATCTAAATTAAAGCTTAGGTTCTCCCCTCTCGGAAAAACACAAAATCTTTGAATTTGGATAATGTCTTCATACCTTAAACGGCCTCCATGGACACTTAGCCCCTGTAAAATACGGTCAACTTGCATGCGGTTTCACAGAAAACAATACAGCACTGTACACTGTTACGAAAGAAACATTTCTAAGGTTGGGAATAACTTTTCAAGTTTTTAAGGGAGACAGATAAAATTGATATCTAAATTAAAGCTTAGGTTCTCCTCTCGAAAAACACAAAATCTTTGAATTTGGATAATGTCTTCATACCTTAAACGGCCTCCATGGACACTTAGCCCCTGTAAAATACGGTCAACTTGCATGCGGTTTCACAGAAAACAATACAGCACTGTACACTGTTACGAAAGAAACATTTCTAAGGTTGGGAATAACTTTTCAAGTTTTTAAGGGAGACAGATAAAATTGATATCTAAATTAAAGCTTAGGTTCTCCTCTCGGAAAAACACAAAATCTTTGAATTTGGATAATGTCTTCATACCTTAAACGGCCTCCATGGACACTTAGCCCCTGTAAAATACGGTCAACTTGCATGCGGTTTCACAGAAAACAATACAGCACTGTACACTGTTACGAAAGAAACATTTCTAAGGTTGGGAATAACTTTTCAAGTTTTTAAGGAGACAGATAAAATTGATATCTAAATTAAAGCTTAGGTTCTCCTCTCGAAAAACACAAACTCTTTGAATTTGGATAATGTCTTCATACCTTAAACGGCCTCCATGGACACTTAGCCCCTGTAAAATACGGTCAACTTGCATGCGGTTTCACAGAAAACAATACAGCACTGTACACTGTTACGAAAGAAACATTTCTAAGGTTGGGAATAACTTTTCAAGTTTTTAAGGGAGACAGATAAAATTGATATCTAAATTAAAGCTTAGGTACTCCCCGATCGGAAAAAACACAAAATCTTTGAATTTGGATAATGTCTTCATACCTTAAACGGCCTCCATGGACACTTAGCCCCTGTAAAATACGGTCAACTTGCATGCGGTTTCACAGAAAACAATACAGCACTGTACACTGTTACGAAAGAAACATTTCTAAGGTTGGGAATAACTTTTCAAGTTTTTAAGGGAGACAGATAAAATTGATATCTAAATTAAAGCTTAGGTTCTCCCTCTCGAAAAACACAAAATCTTTGAATTTGGATAATGTCTTCATACCTTAAACGGCCTCCATGGACACTTAGCCCCTGTAAAATACGGTCAACTTGCATGCGGTTTCACAGAAAACAATACAGCACTGTACACTGTTACGAAAGAAACATTTCTAAGGTTGGGAATAACTTTTCAAGTTTTTAAGGGAGACAGATAAAATTGATATCTAAATTAAAGCTTAGGTTCTCCCTTCTCGGAAAAACACAAAATCTTTGAATTTGGATAATGTCTTCATACCTTAAACGGCCTCCATGGACACTTAGCCCCTGTAAAATACGGTCAACTTGCATGCGGTTTCACAGAAAACAATACAGCACTGTACACTGTTACGAAAGAAACATTTCTAAGGTTGGGAATAACTTTTCAAGTTTTTAAGGGAGGCAGATAAAATTGATATCTAAATTAAAGCTTAGGTTCTCCTCTCGGAAAAAAAACACAAAATCTTTGAATTTGGATAATGTCTTCATACCTTAAACGGCCTCCATGGACACTTAGCCCCTGTAAAATACGGTCAACTTGCATGCGGTTTCACAGAAAACAATACAGCACTGTACACTGTTACGAAAGAAACATTTCTAAGGTTGGGAATAACTTTTCAAGTTTGAGAGGGAGACAGATAAAATTGATATCTAAATTAAAGCTTAGGTTCTCCCCTCTCGGTAAAACACAAAATCTTTGAATTTGGATAATGTCTTCATACCTTAAACGGCCTCCATGGACACTTAGCCCCTGTAAAATACGGTCAACTTGCATGCGGTTTCACAGAAAACAATACAGCACTGTACACTGTTACGAAAGAAACATTTCTAAGGTTGGGAATAACTTTTCAAGTTTTTAAGGGAGACAGATAAAATTGATATCTAAATTAAAGCTTAGGTTCTCCTCTCGAAAAACACAAAATCTTTGAATTTGGATAATGTCTTCATACCTTAAACGGCCTCCATGGACACTTAGCCCCTGTAAAATACGGTCAACTTGCATGCGGTTTCACAGAAAACAATACAGCACTGTACACTGTTACGAAAGAAACATTTCTAAGGTTGGGAATAACTTTTCAAGTTTTTAAGGGAGACAGATAAAATTGATATCTAAATTAAAGCTTAGGTTCTCCTCTCGAAAAACACAAAATCTTTGAATTTGGATAATGTCTTCATACCTTAAACGGCCTCCATGGACACTTAGCCCCTGTAAAATACGGTCAACTTGCATGCGGTTTCACAGAAAACAATACAGCACTGTACACTGTTACGAAAGAAACATTTCTAAGGTTGGGAATAACTTTTCAAGTTTTTAAGGGAGACAGATAAAATTGATATCTAAATTAAAGCTTAGGTTCTCCTCTCGGAAAAAACACAAAATCTTTGAATTTGGATAATGTCTTCATACCTTAAACGGCCTCCATGGACACTTAGCCCCTGTAAAATACGGTCAACTTGCATGCGGTTTCACAGAAAACAATACAGCACTGTACACTGTTACGAAAGAAACATTTCTAAGGTTGGGAATAACTTTTCAAGTTTTTAGGGAGACAGATAAAATTGATATCTAAATTAAAGCTTAGGTTCTCCCTCTCGGAAAAACACAAAATCTTTGAATTTGGATAATGTCTTCATACCTTAAACGGCCTCCATGGACACTTAGCCCCTGTAAAATACGGTCAACTTGCATGCGGTTTCACAGAAAACAATACAGCACTGTACACTGTTACGAAAGAAACATTTCTAAGGTTGGGAATAACTTTTCAAGTTTTTAAGGAGACAGATAAAATTGATATCTAAATTAAAGCTTAGGTTCTCCCTCTCGGAAAACACAAAATCTTTGAATTTGGATAATGTCTTCATACCTTAAACGGCCTCCATGGACACTTAGCCCCTGTAAAATACGGTCAACTTGCATGCGGTTTCACAGAAAACAATACAGCACTGTACACTGTTACGAAAGAAACATTTCTAAGGTTGGGAATAACTTTT
Source organism: Zoroaster sp. YZ-2022 (assembly GCA_029582265.1). NCBI lineage: Eukaryota > Metazoa > Echinodermata > Asteroidea > Forcipulatida > Zoroasteridae > Zoroaster > Zoroaster sp. YZ-2022. The sequence continues at coordinate 626 of JAQQFT010000360.1, read as the reverse complement.
CAAGTTTTTAAGGGAGACAGATAAAATTGATATCTAAATTAAAGCTTAGGTTCTCCTCTCGGAAAAACACAAAATCTTTGAATTTGGATAATGTCTTCATACCTTAAACGGCCTCCATGGACACTTAGCCCCTGTAAAATACGGTCAACTTGCATGCGGTTTCACAGAAAACAATACAGCACTGTACACTGTTACGAAAGAAACATTTCTAAGGTTGGGAATAACTTTTCAAGTTTTTAAGGAGACAGATAAATTGATATCTAAATTAAAGCTTAGGTTCTCCCTCTCGGAAAAACACAAAATCTTTGAATTTGGATAATGTCTTCATACCTTAAACGGCCTCCATGGACACTTAGCCCCTGTAAAATACGGTCAACTTGCATGCGGTTTCACAGAAAACAATACAGCACTGTACACTGTTACGAAAGAAACATTTCTAAGGTTGGGAATAACTTTTCAAGTTTTTAAGGGAGACAGATAAAATTGATATCTAAATTAAAGCTTAGGTTCTCCTCTCGGAAAAACACAAAATCTTTGAATTTGGATAATGTCTTCATACCTTAAACGGCCTCCATGGACACTTAGCCCCTGTAAAATACGGTCAACTTGCATGCGGTTTCACAGAA
>JAQQFT010000036.1:35493-76897 GCA_029582265.1 Zoroaster sp. YZ-2022 | reverse complement strand
TCACTCTTTTGCAAGCCATGGAGGAAGCATGCGAAGACACCCAAGACGCAGCTTGTCAGGCATGGATCCGCCACGCAAGACGGTTTTCCCCCCCGATGTTTGGCGAGGGAAAATATTCGTTGCGACGTCGATGAGAACTTGTGGCCGGAAAGAAATGATCGACATGATAATCCATGAAGACTCTTGTCTCGTAGCCCATCAAACTGACAGCGTTTATATATTCACACACTACGCCATAAATTGATATTTGATCGTCCTGGCTTTGTTTTATATTGGTTGTTCTGTTCGAACATCACAATAAAATGAAATTAACTCCATGTGCGTACCACCACATATTTCTGTATGTTCATATTATGACATCGGCGTTAGAATTAATAATAATAATGTTTTAATCATTTTGTGAAAGTTTGTCTGATTTTGATGCACGTCCGGGTTTTGGTAACTTGTCTCTTTAGATTTGCCAAACCAGCAAGCCTTTTGATGGCGATATTTGATGTTTAGCACATAATCATCAGTGATTAATTGTAATGTGTTAACTATTTAGGAAAGGATAAACACAGTAATCGTGTGTAAGTTGATTGAGAAAAACTGTAATACCCTTAATAAATGATGATACTGGCTACACCTAAGACATCTCCACCAAAAACAAAAATTAAAAAACAACTCATCCAAAAAATTTTGCCAACTAAAAAATTTACTATATATTCCAATTAAAATGGATTATATATTCCACCAAAAACGTGCTGAGTCATTACTTTCTGCTTGATTGTATGTATGGAAATACACTTTTGTTTATTTCTTGTTCAAATAGATTCTCCAGGCTCTAGAGACCTCACAACAGGTATTTCAAGCAATTTTAATTTAATTCCAGCACACTAAGAGGTCTCTGGATCAGTGTCTAAATACGGTCATTTGGGGTTAGTAAATCATACTGCTATGGTTTATGTCGGGGATGCAAATACAATGTGCACTTTTTTGAAAAGTGTTTTCTGTTGCAATTTACCTGTACAGAATGTTTTGAGAATATGTTTCTTGTAAAGTTAGATACAAATAACCTCCAGAGATGTCCCACGCATAATTTGAATTTGAATAAAATAATCTGAATTTATATGGTAAAGAAAACGAAGGCAATAAACACATCAAGTTATAACTTTAGCTATTGTTGAGTCTGCAAGTTACAGTAGGCTATATGTAGGGAACCGAAGTCTTTCTTTGAAGAAAATGTTTTATTTGTTATCTGGATGCTATTCGTTGCCTGATGTGTTGTCTCTTTGGTCTCATGAACTGCCCGGTTGGCCTCCTTGATACGTGAGTTTCACTCAATGCGTTCCACCAGTTGTGTGGCAGACAGCTGTGTGTGACAAGGATAATTTGACACGATAGTGACAGAGGGAGCTGTCTACATACCCATGATTTCTTGATCTGTTTTGTTTTGAAAGTACGGTGGGTTGTGATATGATCCTTCTCAAGTCAATCATGTCAGTATGTCTTTGCCTGAAATCTCAGGGTGGGCACCTTGAAGGGCCAAACTGATTTATCCTCAGGATATTATTCACCTTCCTCACCGCTTGCTTCATCGTCGCTGTATCCTTCAATCTGTACATCTTCAAAAGCTTTCGTCACTTTATGTTCCGTATTGCTTCTTGATTGTCCAGATGTTTGGCGTGCTTTTGACACACATGGGTGACAGTATCTTGAAGAATGTCTCAATCCTCGTCAGCAAACATAGCAAGAAGAAGGCCTCTGGGTGAGCATGGAAGTTTTTTGCAGTGCGCTTCAGTGGCATTGAGCTTTCTGAAGCGTTATGAAGGTTCTTAGGCCCATTGGTCAATAATGGATGATATGTGATTTTTAATCAGCTTTGAGCGTAAAGTTAATGATAGCTGTTATATAGTCGTCTTAGTGCAAATACCTGGACGTGGAGTAAGCATCATCAAGACATAGATTTCTTTGTGCCAAAGTCAACCATTGGGAATGGCAGAGGACCGTTCATATAACAACATCATCCCACCCCACACCTAGGTCTTCCTGGTCAGATTTTGACTCCAGAATGGTCAACCCGACCCATACCTGGTTGGATAAGACCGACACTTTCCGGGTCAGGATGACCCGAAAAGGGGTTGCCGGTCGACCCGCCGAATGACGCGGAAAGGGTCGGGTCATATCCAACCCAACTAACGGGTCAGATTAATGTTGACCGATCTGGTTCATGAGATAAGTGTATCTATGTACAGTTTTATATCTATGGCGCAAACAATCAACAAACAATTTTGTTTTGTATGTAACATTCAGCTGAAACTGTTAATTTCTATAGTAACTGCTATAAGTGTATCTTATAAGGAACATGCTTACCTTGTTAGGGACGGCCTAGAGACAACACAATGTAATTTAGCGATAACTGTAAATTAAAGAAACAAACAATGAAATGATCTTCCGATTGTTATATGTATTTATTTCTTTAACTGTTTAAATACATGTTCATGGGTCAGTCATTTTAAAGACAGGGCAATATCGCCGATTATCAGGACATGGAATCCGAGTTCAAGTTCTAGATTAACTCAGTGACTGGAAAACACACCACATGATAGTCATATTCATGTTGCTGATGCTTACAAATGGAGCCAGTAATTTTCAGGACACTGTGTTCATCTTTAACTAGGGATACCGATTCCATGCCCTGTAGAAAGTCTGCTCTGTCGACAACACTGTCCCTTTAATATCTTTACACCAATTTGTGTTTATGGAATTGATGGTCAGTACTAGTACTTGTTGAACTATCCCAATGCTCGCATAAAAATAAAAGAACGCAATGAAGACTGGGGGATGTTTATCACTGTTACGGCCCAACTCCCAGGGGATTCAACAAAATACACTACTAGATCACCCAACAGATATTGTTTTATAATAACTACACTTGTGGGGATTTTGGTCCAGTCAAAAATTCTCAGTACTATCATTATTCTACGTGCAAAAAATACACTGAATAACCTAGATGTCTTAAGGTCCGAAAAACAATTCTCGAAGGCAGACTGCCACAGATAGGATAGGTCCATATAAATTAATTGAAACACATTAACCCTTTAGTTAGAAAAGATCAACTCCACACCTACGCTGATTGCAAAGTTATACAGACTCTGACACACTCGTAGCGGTAGTACAAGTGGCTGTTTAAAAGATACATTTTAGATGATATGTTCAATGGTTCCAATCTGGAGTAAAAAGGTACAGAAATGTATTTTAAAAGTGTGAAGGTTATCATTGTGTCTAGTTATGATATGATGGCTGTATATAATGATGGTTAAGTACAATTTACTAAATAAGATACATGGTTATTCAATATATTCCGATACCGATATAATGTTTGTTTTTCAGAAAATGAAATTCAAACGTTATTCATACCAGATTTCATAATAATACAATCTCAGCTTAGATGGTGATGATACATGCTCAAGAATTCACAAGGTTTACAAAATGATGGCTAATTAATCACTTATTCACGTAAAAGAACACAACATTTTAAGCTTTCTCAATGCATGCTAGAATTGAATGACAACACATCTTTACACATTTGCACCATTAGGGCCTATGCTCGTAATTTCAATGATTTACATGGATGTCACCAGATTCCAAAATACACTTTTGAAATGCAAATAGGTTAACAGTCACATCCTTTCCGGTCAATAAATGATCGGTGGCATCCTTTTGCATCCTGTGTGGCATCCTGTGGCATCCTTTGGTGTGCATCTTGGTGGCATCCTGTAGTGGTGCATGACGATAGAGTTGCCTCGTCTTCACCCGCCTTAACTTCTGATGTGGTGAAATGGAAGGAACACAGTGCCTCACTGCAAACTCACACTCTGACCATTCAGTTTTCTGTGGACAGTAAAATAATTGAAGAACATTAGTGACGAATGAATGACTTTAAACAATTATTTTAATATTTTAACACAAATGGAAGGCTCCAATTTGTAAACATTTTTATGTTCGTTATTTATTATTGAGGCGGAAAGTAATAATAGTCCACATTTATTATGACTTAATTAAAACAAGAGAAACTTGTGTCTATATTGGTTATTTTATATCTGGGAGTATTGTGTTTACAAATTATTTACGGTGTCATATCCGGTTCTGAAATATAAACCAAAACACATCTAGCCTTAAGTAATATTAGTTTTCCACACTTAATCTGTCCATGTTCCTCGTTTTTCCATTTCTTTTTCTGTGGGGGGGGCATGGATTCATCAAAATTAATTGTTTGAGTGTAGACAACCAGCATGATGTTCATCATCCTGACCTTGAGTATTGTAAACTGTAGATGGTTGACCATGATGTTATAGCATGATCAACCGTTGACTAAATATAAACATATCAATACAACAAAATTACATGTTTTCAAAGAGGATGGTTAATCGTCATGCTAACAAAATACAAGTTAGCAACTTCATGTTATTCTCCAACGATCATTGGGACGAAAATTTATTATCGATCGGTTAAAATGGCGTTGAAAATGTGACCTGCGTGGACGTATTCCTTTCGTCCAATCAATGGCTGACGGTTGACATGACGTCACCAATAAGAAATTGATCAGAATTGGGCTCACCTGACGTGAATTGGGTCAACAATATTTGACTCATGTGGGTCAAAAGTTTGACCGAGTTTTAAGAGTGTATGATAATGGTCTGTATGCACCACACATCTATAACAGTCAACTCAGCTGAGATTCACCACAACTGTTTATTTGCAGATATGAAGTGAGATATTGGCTGTAGGTTTCACTTTCTGTTGTGATCCAGCACACCACTGAATGTTTTTGGTCCTGTAGACAACAACGGCGATTTTCATACAATTACTTTAATGTTCTTAGCAACTGTATCAGATCTGACGTTATGAGACAATACATGCTCCGATGCCAAATTGCTATCATCTCATTAGCCACTAGAATAAATCCTCATTCATCTGAAAGTTCATCCATTCAACTCTTCCACATCACCAGAAATTATTATATCACATCTCAAAACTGAAGACTCGGATATGACAACAGTCCATTCTAGTTGGGAGCACATTTCAGCAAAATCTGTAGAATTAATAAATACTGCAAAGATCTGGTTCTCGCCGGTATTAATGTTGATTGAAACGCTATTTATATCATGGCATGTTATGGTGGTGGTAACCATGTAACTTCAATGTCCTGCACATTGTGTATAATGGTCTTTTGAAGGGATGTACTTGTAACTATAAACAAACTTTGGCACCATTGAGCCCATTTTTGTTTGTAATTGCAGCCACAGATCCCGATATCGAAAATATCGTATGCTGGGCAATATCACCCATTTAGCACCCCTGACAACATGTATTAAGCTATTATGGTATGACATCAACCCCCAAATGACCGTATTTAGACAATTAAATTAAAATCTTAGACCAATATTTCAGAGGTCTGAGTTTGGAGAATCTATATTTGTGAGGTTCTGGAGCCTGACCTATCAGAGGTCTCTGGAGCCTGATAATTTATTTGAACAAGAAATAAAATGATGTCAAATAGAACTTACACATGTTTTTCATAAAAATGATGACTCACACTTTTTGTGAATATACACTACTGGCCAGCATAACATGCTCAAAATATACTTCTTACAAGTACGTAAGAGAGATGTATCATTTAACTGATTTACTGATCGTATATTATATAATTTCGAGCAAGAACAGTAAAAGAACATTGACTCTAAAACACAGGCACTTTCAAGTCTGCAGTGTAAATAAATAAAATAAATTATTGTACACAGTTCCAAACTGAACTTTGGGGATGTTAATACTTATATTGTGTGAGTGCATAACTATTTTGTTGGGCAAAGTTTTTGATGAATTTTGGTGAATGTCTTAGATATTACACAAGACTTTTAAGTATTCATCCTATAATTCCAACTTTCAAACTACTACGTCCAATAAATGTATTACTTACCGTTTTATCCACATATTCACTTTTTTTCTAGTACACTTTTGTTGAATAATGTATATTTTGTCGAAAAACATAATAATCACAAACAGTAAATGTTGAACTTGAGACTCAATGACGTTGATGGAATATATGTGATATCTGCACATGGTTAAAATGAAATACAAATCAAACATTGAAAATAAATGATCAATCTAGAATGGTTGCTTTCGGTTGTTCATCACAAAGCGTATGACATTATATTCGTTGTCCTACACAACAGAAAATACAGGTTAAATTCTCATCTGTTTTAGATGTTCTGGTGAACTCCTAATAATTAAGTAAAACACGTTATAAAATGTTACCTAGTGCTGTATAACGTATTACTGTGATATTAAAATTTTATTTATCTAAACTTGTTGGTATAAATGCCAGTCAGGTAAACCTATATACTTGTGAGGTATAGGACCAAGGTGGCAAAATATTAGTTTGATTTTGTACATGGTCAGTTGGTAACTGTGGGTGATGTCCTCAACTGGTATTTGAAGGTTAAACAAATATTGAGTTTTATTATTGTGTTTTCCCGTCAGGTTGCTTCAACAATTGTCGCCGAAGGGTGAAACCGTAGCTCATTGACAGTGCAGCATAATGGTCGCGACACGTGCATCATACTTGCACAATGACTGTTGCTGGAAGTGTGTACGCAATAAGGGCAGCTGACTCAGTCCACTGTACATGTACCGTGAAATCACTCGCGCAGAGCAAGGCCACACGGATATCTCATCCTTGACAATGATTAGGCTGAGTCTGGCATCGTTGCTAAGTTTCGTTTATACGCCAGGCCGCTCTTCCCATATTTACCTCGTAAAACCACGAAGGTTCGTCTCGTTGTTGTATCTCGTTACCGTTGGCCCAGGTTACAGACCGTCTGGAAGCTGATCTCGGTTATACAGGAGAGTTTCGATCACAGAGCAACAGATACGCAAAGTGGACCGCCCACCAAACATAGGGTGGTTAGATCATTTGCAGCATGGAAATGTTCGGCATCGGCTACTTGAATTTTGCTGGCTTCGTTTATAGCATCATTTGTGGTCAGTTTTCCTATATATATTTATTCTGCGTCCAACCACGAGTAAATAGGGATCAAGCCCGGTCAGATGCAAACAACCTGGGTAACGGCAGGGATCACACAACGGACACAACGTGGTTGTAATACAAAAGTGATTTATAGGAAAGAACTGACCTGAATATTAAATTAACGCGTTGAGCAAAGAAAACTACTGATGCTGGACCGAACCCGCGACCTCTCAAATACCGGGGTACGAGCGCTGTACCAACTGAGTTAGTCAGCCCTATGTTGGTGGCGGTCCACTATGCCAATTATCTATTACTCTATGGGGCCACAGTCAGGAGGCCAAACCATATCTGCCAGTAGCCAGGGATCGTCCCCGCTCATTTGCAAACATGGTAATGGTAGCGAGGATCACACAACGGGACACAAGCCTTTAATGTGGTTGTACACAAAGTAGATTTATAGGAGAAACTGACCTGAAATATTATAACGGGAAGCGAGCAAAGAAAAATTGGCTAATGCCGGACTCGAACCTGCGACCTCTCGAATAATTAACCACCAAATTCATTTACATTTACTCTTACTACAGTTCTCAAGTCAAAGCATACAGAAACAGTATTACATAAGTAACCCATTAGACATAAGAATGAAATAGAGGCATGTCCCGGTAAGCGGTTGTCAGTTGGGGATGCCTTAAGAGTGTCGTGGCCGATGGTTCAGCCTACCGGACCCAAGTTCTGGTGTTAGTAGAATGTGGGTCTGAACTCGGCCGTGACACTTGTGTCCTTGAGCACACCAACCACAATTGCTCTCCACCCAGGGGGCAATGGTACCCAGAGGGCAGAGTTGCTTGATTAGCCCCTATATGCGCTATAATGGTAGCAATTGAGCTGTATACTCTGTGAGCTGATGTTTCCGGAATGATTTTATGAGTTAGGCATAATATAATGCCTTGAGCACCACCTAGTTGGTGACATGCGCCATAAGTTCACATTATTATTATTATTAAGACAAGACAAGACAAGACAAGACCAAACAACAAAACACTTATCACGGAAAAACTGCAAATTTACGAGCCTAAATAGGGTACTATACATTGATAATACCAACAAACTTAATAAGATAATACATATTAGTAAATACAGAACAATTATAGGCACATTTACTTTTATTTGAATAAATTATAAGTTGATGAGTTTTGATATCAGCTGGAAGCTATTCCAATTGGTCACCATATATCGAAGTAAGAAAAAAACTGTCATAAAAGCTGGGGAGATGAATGAAGGAAGAAAGAATGAATATTGTAATTAAATTCAAAGAGCGCCGGAGGTGACCAGAGTTGTTTTGAAGAATTTGTACTGAAGATGTTCTGAATGATGTTAATGTCAAGGTTGAGCAGTTTCAGTTCTTTGAATAGGACTTGTGGAGCAGATAATGAGCTTTTAGAAACTAAACGATGGTTTTCGAAGAATGAACAGCGGTTAGTGTGTATGAGCCGTGTTTCGACTACATTGCAATAATTCAGTATGGGAGAATAAGAGAGCAATAAAGTGTACGGAGAACTCTAGGATGGAAACAAGTTTAAATCTATGCATAATTAATGGATTGGAACCTTGCGTTAATTTCATCATTGTGATGATTCCATGTCAACGTACTATTAACTGTCACACCAAGAATTTAGTTTTATCAACACGTTGAATGAGTTCACTTAATAATTGAACAGTGAGATTGGAACTATTGCAGTTCTTACTACAGGGACAATCATAAATTACATTTCTTACTGTAGAGAGTCGGTTGCTTTCAGCCATTCACACATTAACCAAATGCTGATTGGATTATCAAACAATGGTGATGTGCTATCAGAAACAATATATATTAGTGTCATCATGGAAGAATAAAATGAGAATAATCAGATGTAGCTGAAATATCATTGATGGTTAGAATAAAAGTAGTGGTCCTGTCACGAGAGACCCTGGGGACCCATGAGTAACTGTTTTGAAGTAGATACAACATTGTATTTAATATTACCGAGAACGACGCAAGATAGCTGTCGAACCAATCATGTGCTATGCCACGATCCGTAATAATCAAGCTTTCCAACATAATCTCATGATTGATAGTATCGAACAGTTTTGATAAGTCCAGAAAATCCCCATGGCATATTTATTATCCCCGGAAAGCAACAGATTTACTGTTTGTTAGTCGAGATCATGCTGAAGGAAGAATGATGTAATTTCTGGAAGCCACACTACGTCACAAATAGATTAAACTTATTTAGAAATTTGATTGTTCTATCATACACAATTCTTCAAATAGTTTGATAAACAAGACAAATCTGAGATTGGTCTGAAGCTTAAACTGAATGATCACCACTTTGTAAATCGGCAGTCACTTGGCTGCTTTCTTTCAGTTTACTAGAAATACACCAAAAGATAATGAGTTAATGAACACATGACAGAGGCTTACTAACTTATGGATACAGATTTGACAACTCCTGTGTTAAAATCGTCTCAAGATTTGTAGCGCACATATCCACGCTCTGCTGGCGCCTGTTGGTGAAAACAGAAAACATGAATACAAACAATTTACAATGATAGCATAGGAGAAAATGTACTGAGATATATGTACCCACAATGCAATTATGAAATATACATCATCTTTGACGAATTAGACATAAGATGAGGTTTTTAAGCATTGACTTAATCTAGTTATATCAGACAAGATTTGAGTTAGTTGAAGATGATTCAGAGTCTCGGAGCTGCGATGAAAGACTATCACCCCAGTTCCGTTTTGCAGTTGGTCTTTAGAGTGACATGTTGCTGAGCGCAAATTGCGTGGATGGAGGTATACTTTTAAAGTTATCCCAGAAGAGTGTATTTACCAAAACTTTATTTTTATGCTTTTATATTGATTGGTATGAATTAAAACAATTAAATGTTTTTTTTAATCGAGGATATTAGTTTATTTATCTATTGTAATCGCAAATTACCCCCCCTGAATTGTCGATGTTTTAACGAAACGTTCAGAAGTGTCAATAAAGCAGAGAATTTACACATTCGTGAGAGGCAGTGTGGTTTGGTGCCAGACTTGATCGGTTAATAAACACTTCAAGCCCCATTGTATCATAGATTGTATAGACTTAACCCATATTGACCCAGTACCTGGGCAACGTTACACAAGACTTGCGGCATAAACATGCACCGAACAATATAACCCAGCTACGGATGTGGCTCGTGAAACGCAGCGCAACCCCCATCATGTGGTCGGAACACACACCGCTGCAATGCTAACATTATTATGTTATGCATGGAGTATGTCTGTGGCCACTTATAGCCTGAGTCTTTCTCGCTTAAAAAACACCTCTATTCTTCGTTGAGCCTTCACAGCTTCTTACTTAGCGGAATATCGTTGGAATTGTATCCTCCAGCAGTATTCCTTATAAGCCATACCGAACTGGCTGTGAAGGCCCCGTTCAGCATGTCTGCTCGAAGTGCACTTTATATGAATGAGTGTTCCGTTTATTTCATTCACCCGTTTGCCGCTTTTTCACTAGCCGTCCAAATACGTCTGTATTTTGATCAGACGACATCAGTAGACTAACGTCTTTGGTGTGTTACAGAACTCATGACACAATTCTCGACAGCTTATCGAAATAATATCAAACCTGACAGAAACTTTAGAAACTTTCTAGCAAATTCTGCATGCAGTGTGCGCTGTATACGACGCATACTTGGCAAATGCTGTGGATCGCGGATCGGGAATCGTCGAGTTTACGTCACGAATTTATGCTAATGAGGATATGGGCGTGTCGAAAAGAATTCCTAAATTTATAAAATTAATATTTGTATGGTATAAACGTGAGGGAAAATTACAATGACAAATATATGTTCCAGTAGCATACTATTGTGTTATTAATGAAAAATACCTATTTATAGGACCCTTTAAGCAGTTCAGAAATATAAATTGAGCAATACTATTAAAAAGACGAACAATTATATAGTTTAAACAATTCTGTGAACAGAAGCCAGTAGTTCTTTCAAGACGGTGGATATACATACCCTGGACAAAGTCACAACACGAGCTACTGTGTTTTGTATGTGCTGAAGACGAGATATTTGATTCTGCGGAGATCAAAGGGAGAGCATTCCATTGAGCCGTGATGGACAACGTATAATTTGTTCAGCACTTTTATTCAAAGTATTTATTCGGTTAATATTGCGATATGAAATGATGATATGCGATCAATGTTGAGATATGAGGGTTTTAAAGTCATTGTCGAGTCAACATAACACCAAATTACGTGCTTGTGATGAGGGGTTATCTAAGAGTCAATCAGGTTAAATTTGGAAGAGAAACTTAGATAATTGCTGACGTGATCCAAATTTGTTTTTCGTCATTCAACTTCGCAGTTTTGTCCATCCAACTAATAACTTTGAGTAATATTTCTCCAAAGCGTTGTAACACGAATCACTGGAGAAGATTTAAAAGTAATGTAAGTTGCGTCATCAAGTGTAGACATGATAATTTAAATTATACTTCAAATGATATCAATGAACCGGAAAGGTATAAATAGAACCACTGTGGGCCGAGCATATTTTGGGTACAGAATATCAAGATCAACAGACTCGAGATAGCGTTATCAATACTAACATGCTGAGGCCTATTTAAAAGGTAGTAGACTTACACCAATCCAGGGCTGTGTCATGTATTCCAAGATGATATTGAAGGTGTAAGAGAAGGATTTTGTGATCGATCGTCAAAAGTTAGCGCTTAAGTTCAACAAACCACGTAGTGATTTTTCCATCATCCATGGCAGATAAAATGTCATTGCTGACGTGCGGAGAAGAGCAGTTTCCGTTCCATGAAATGGTTTATAGGCTGACTGAATGTGTCCGATAGGTTATTAGCACGAACATGGTCAGAGATCCGTGATGAAACAACTCGTCTTTGATTGTTTTTCCAAGGCATTTCAAATTGCTACTGTCGGTAATTTTGAAACGTCCGTTCAAATTGGGTTTCTTCAGGCGGTTTATATGAGCAACCTTCTGCTACTGAAATAAATCCAATAGCAGATATGTTTACAATAATTGTTTGTTTCGAGCAAACATAAATAATATTTTGTTTATTAACGAAGCAATTAAGTCATATGATTTTGATGGTGATTTTAAGGATGAGTTTCGATTCGTAACAATTAGTAGGTCAAACATAGACATTCTACAATGGATCCTGTAGTGGTGGTGTTTAGATAGAATGGCAGTACTGGGGAAAAGAACGATATTCTCAATTTTGTGTCAAAAGTTTGAAATGCATTTGCGAGTCCCGATCGGAGTGTAGATGAAACACTGGAGTTTTGGGTTCATGAAGCAGCCAACAATGTATTTCAAGCGATGTAACGAAGTTTCCCATTGTCACGCTTATTTCAAGCTCAAGTTGACGGCGGATTTTCTTGCAGCACGAACATCATCATTGCGCCAGGGGGATTCAGATTGTAGTTTGGCAGTTCGAGTTTTGTGCGGAGTATGATCATCAAGATGTCAACGGACAGATTCAAATAGATTGACAAGAATCCAGCCCACCATCTTCAAGGCTGACATTTTCCAGTTGAGACTCAATATCATGACATAATTTTGATATTTACATTTTCCAGTGGCGAGTAGTTACAGAAATGTAGGTATGGAGGTTTTTTGTTCATATCTGCCACGATTGTACAACGATCAGATAAGCGGGATGATAGTTATATTTGAGATGAGAGGTAGCATTTTCACGTTATCATGAGGTCGTAAGACAGTGACCATATCGATGGAGTGGGTGCTGTGATGTGCTGATAAGTCTTAATATAGAGAGCAGATCTTTAAACTGATTTGTACAATTGTTTGAAGTGATGTCCATATGAATGTTAAATCGCTGGCTAAAATAATGTCAGATGGGTGTGATAATCCACAACACTTCTCAACCCTGGAGAAAAATGGAGAAATTTACATGTTTACCATCAACATCCCTTTCGGTCGATATGGCGGAACAGATTCAGAATTGCATGTTACCCTTTCGGTAGAGACCAAATGTTAGGTAAATACAATATTTTTCATATTGACAGATAAACTGACCCAGATATGCAACCCTCCACCGGTCTTTTTTGGTTCAGATATGATGGAGAGAGAACAGCAGGAGGCAATTTCGCGGGTAGCAAGTCATCGTTGTTTTAAACCATGTCTTGATATGGCAACAATATCCAAATTGTTTTGAAGTACAAAGTCAATGAAATTTATCTGATTTGTTATATATGGATTGAGTGTTCAAGACACAGAGCTGAAGTTAGACCATCATAACATTTGGAGATGAAGTATGCTAATGTCGCTTGTTGATGTGGGTTGTTCACTGTTGGGGTTGGTCAGGCCGGAGTGCTAGTTGTGTGTGTTGTCCATCACGGCGACCAGCTTTTTACCTCTGTGGGCGGTATGTTTGGGGTTGATTGGCAAGTATTTCAAGACAGTTAATTGACTCAATGTTGAATAAGATGAAAGTTGCATCAGTACAGGAGAGCATTGAAGATTTGAGAATTCATTGCGGCTGTAGACATTTTATGGAGCTGAGTATGCTGGTGGTGTAAGGACTAGTGTTTCAGGTCCAGGGTTTAATTTATGTCACCAGAAACAAGAGTCTTATAGAAGGTGGCAGATGAATCATCATAATATGATATAGACAAATCAAAAATTTAAGATGTTTGGATTTGTTGTTTTTACAAAGACACAAGCTGTAGGTTGCATGCTGCAAGTCAGCCCAAAGATGAGTCACCAGACACAAATGGTTCAGATAGCAAGAGAATAAACAGAATGTGACCTACGTTCGATCACAAAGTTATTGATCCAAACAAAAGGCTTCAGGGGTCAAGCTACAGGTTATAACCAAGCTACAGCTGGTTTAAATCTAAGTCAGGTTGATCGCATAAAATGAAGATGGATATCCACCAGTAAAATTCATGCAGAGACAGACAAAAATACACAGCCACTTATTATAAGAAGACAAATGTACTAATACTCTACATAAATGTCCAGTAGATCTCCAGGTGTAATAAGAAACTACTAGTATAAAACTGGAAGTGACACAACAGTAGCTACAAACACTTATTTAAACACATATCCTGTTTGCTTACTATTGCAGTTGAAGGTGTAATCACGTGTCTTTCCAGAACTGGCAGGTTTAGATGGAATTAATGATTCCAGGTCTCAATAGTTGATTTAGTAAAAACCTGCCTCGAAGAAGTTGATTTTATTTGTTTGAAGTCCACAAGATCAGTCTATTATTGAAAGAGTTTAAATGTTTCTCGCTTCGCGTTTGGTCTTTTTGAGGAATTTTGGGTACAATTGTTCTTAGATTTGATAGACTATAAAATGCCGTCTTCCAGGATTTAACTTCCTCTTGCGTTGAGCTTTAGTGGAAAATGTTTTGTACAGACTGAGAAATGAGACGTAAATGATTAACCCATAGTTAGATCATCACAGAATAGGCGATACATAATTGCAATTAACAATGCTGCCTTCCTGAAATTTGAGACGGTTTGTTAGATGTCCTAATATGGAGAATTATCTCATTATACAGAATTATCCAATCAGTGATCTGAAAAACCATGATCATTGTATCATCAAAGAGAATACCTTGATACACCCGTGTCATTACTGTTAATAATGATATCAATGAGTTAGACGAGCTCATATACGAGTAGGCTTATTAATCAAGGGAAGATGGAAAATTACCGAACAGTGAATTGACGAAAGTTTTGGTTGAGCGTGATGCTCAAGTGCTTGAGGAGATCGATGAAATCACCCATTATGAAAGATAGTTTATTTCACTACTGATTTTAGTGAGCAGGTATCACAACGCATCCACAATGAAATTAATGTTGACTAACTGTGAGGCTTGTACAATTTCAGCAATGATATTTTATGTCTCATTTGAGGAATCTCACCCAGGCGTGGTGTAATTGGACCCTTTTGGTCGTCAACCTTGTGTTTTCTTATTTTACCTCAGCTTTTACCAAGCCGCCACCTCTACCTTTGTGTGGCTCAATAACCTCTTACCTTGTAGCCTTACCACAACCCCGCTACATCTACTCATTGTTTCAGTCTATGAGCACACACCTTCCTCAACCCTGGATCCAGTCTAGTCTCACAGTTTCGCCTGCGCCTCAACGAACTAATCCTCCAGCATCCATTCATGATGATCCTCCAGCAAATTACTTAAGCAGCAGCATTTTCCAGAGTCCGGTATTTCCTGAGGGACGATCAGAGTATACCGATCGGGAAACGTCGAGTTGTACCACCAGTTCTTTTCAGAACCAATTACCAATTGATTCCACGGTGTCACCGTACTAGTCCTACTATCATCCCTCTCACCATGCAAAAGCTAAGCAAGTTTCACTCCTTACCTATTGTGTGGCTATTAATCCCTCCTTTGTTCACTTCTGATTCTATTGGCTTTGCTAGACTGATGCTTATCTTTAATTGGCTACTGTTTTCGCCTTTTTGATCCCGCCCCATGATCCTTTTGCTTTCCCTTTTTCCCTATAATGATGTGTGTTTTTATGTTTGTACTTGTCGTGCTTCTGTTGAAGGTCCAGTTTGATCGAAATATACACCTCCTGATATAATTTATATCAGGTTGTGAGCTCAGCATCAGCCAATTTTTTTCTTTGTTTCGCTTCCGTTTACATATATATATATATACACAGCCGTAACCAAGCCTTTGAGATAATCGCCTTTAGTTAGCCAGCTTTGAAAATCGTACCAAAAGACTTTAATTATTTAGATTTTACAGTTGGTTAACCATCTTTATCATAGAGATTGTAATTAATGAGGAATTACTTTCAACATATTCGTCACTAGAAAACGAAAATCAATAATACCTGCTTTGGTATTTTGCCAATCGCTATGTATTCTTCAATGTATAAAGTGGCGAATGGAGATTCGTCACTCGTGAAAACGGAAAACAACTTAGCTAAGTGGTTCGCCAGATACATAATAGCGTAATTATGAAATATGACGTTTCAACACTTCAAACCTAGCACATGTTGGCGACAATGAATACATCTCAACATCTACAAACTGAATTTGACAAAAATAATGATTTTACGGATTGGTCACTTCGTGAAACGATGATGAATTATATAGTGAAATTAATACCCCACATAAAACTCAAACAATATTTAGTTATATGGGACGGTCTCTAAATATTGGCGTTGTCAAACTAACAAACCGTAATTTAACCCTTAAAATGGGAGTGATGTTATAAACTGCTGAAAATGTAATGAAACAACGTTTAAAGATAAAATCGTCTACACGATACGGTATCACGATACGTATCACGATACGGACGAATATCAAAAATGTTTTAAAAAAACAAGGTCAGTAATGTCTCAATTTATAATACCTAATGTTGTAAGAAACAATAACTGAGGACACAATACAACACTATTCTCCTGTAAAAAAGACATGTCCTGCTTTAAATTAGGCTTGAAGAATTTATAATGAACAAACAAGTTTGTCCAGATTTTGTTTTTCTAACAACTTTGTTTAATGTTTTATGTTCAATGTATCATATAACCACCCTGTAAAAATAAAAAAACATGGTAGTTCAATCATATAAAAAATGTTGAGTCCAAAATTTCAACAAAATTTCATCAGCACAATAATGCACATAATATACTGACTACAACACCAAATCTGGTTCGTCAACAAATTTACTTACTTTCTCAACCAAGATTTTAAATGCACAAATGTCAACAATAGTCTAGAAACCATCATTCAAGACTTCAAATCTCCTGTATTTATTTTATCAGTCATATAGTGCCTCAACTGACTATCACATTGTAAACCGTAAGACCAACAAATTGCTGTCAATAGAGGTGCTATATTGAAATATCGGAATACGGAGAGCATTTTAAGACGGCGCCAGGCATTTTTGTCAGGGAACCTTTCACTGACTTTGTGGTCTAAATGTCAGTGGTGAAAATATTTAAACAACTTGCCTGAACAATAAAATTCGATTTTTATATTCTGATGGAAATTCGTGGAACCCAAAACTTATCAGAATCGCGATATGCAGTTTTGTATCGTGATGCGTATCAGCATTTTTATCCTGACAATCAATACATCAGTGAATCGTTACACCCCACTGAACTATTTCTCCCCAAAGAAGAGTAATTTCAGACAAACACAATCAACTCTTTACAACAAGTATTTTAAATTAAAATTAGACCAATTTATAAATTTTGAGATTATACAAAATGTTCTTAGTTGCTTTAAACCTAAACATAGGATCTCCAGGCCATCTTGTGACGTACACCGAAGTAAATAATTAAACACAATTATTCCAACAACACAATTATTATTTTCTGATAAAATGTTGCAGCACAATCTAATAGATGTGTTTATGAAATTCCTTAAAATATTTTATATACACTATGCATGGCTTTACTGTCACCATTTAACAATAATAATTAGGTTTTAACCGATCTGTTACGTATTATGTTGAAGAAACCTGCCAAAGAGCTACTAAAGAGTTAACGAGAGCAGATAGGCGGTTCGCGAGACCTCCATGCTTGACGAGGGGGGATCCATACCAGGGATTGACGTACTGTCGCAGTAACCTGTGTCCGTGACAAAGCAACGATAACATGTGGTATGTAGTGCTGCTCATGGACACTGTGAAAGAGATGTGACATGGGTCCGTGGGTAAAATGGCGACATCTTCCCTCCGTGTGTTTCTGATGCGATTGGAAATATGGCTGATTGGTGAAAGCCAAATCATCTGAGTAACAACAGGTGTCCAAAGATAAACACAATCAAAAAGAGTATGACTATTATTTTTGAGGATTAACAGAAACGGGAAACTGACGATTATGCTTACTGTTAAGTTGTACCCTGCGAAACATCATGCGCAGCGCGTAAGTCTGGTGGTGCCTTTATATGCATTTAAGAAAATTGATAATTTAGGCATTGTAGGCCTAATGTCACATTGATGTAAAATTGTTAGACAAATTCAGCATTTGCTAGGGGATAGAAGAATCACTTAGGTGCTGGTTTTATCGAAATAACGACAAGGTTTTGTCTGCTTCCGTGTTTACATCCGTCAGATTGCGTCGTTGTCCCGTTAACTTGTAGCCGTCCGGTTCAACAATGCCGTTGCCCATTGCTGTATGAGAGGGTTTATAAGGCAAGTCGTTCGCCCTGTTGACGCAGCTCGTATAAGCTCAACAGATGCCAATATTAGGGAAAGAAGATCATATGACACAGATAGGTGGACATTAAAATAATCGAGACGGAACACAACCCTATTCATCGTGTTAAATGTACCTGAAAGCTATTTTTAAAACGAATTTTAAAGATAATATCGTTAAACGAACAAAAATGCAAATGAAAATGAAATTTGATGTCGTGGAAACTTTGGGGTAATCGCGCTATTTAAAACGGGGGTGTTTGATTCTGATTGACAGCTGCGTTGGCCAATCAGAATGCACGCCCTCGTGCAAGCTGTTGAGGATTAAAACAGTGAGACAGCATTTATTAATTTGCTTTGTTTTGGGTACTAATCATTATGATTTTTCGTTCAATGCCCTCAAGTGAAAGTTACAGTTTCGACCAGAAAATAAGCAATTCAACATTTAAATTATTTTTACCAATCGGCTCCGTGGAAGGATCTTTAACGCTCTGCCACAGGAGACAGCAGACCGTTGCTGGCGATCGAAAGCGATGGGATATTCTATTGATAACTGCCACCCCTGCTGATGAGCCCAGTGATTCGAGGATAAGAAGTAGTTTATTGCGTTTATGACCTATTCAGTTACCCAGAATAGTTACCCTGCTTGATACCCTCCCATGGACATCACGTGACTGTGGTCAGCTGTTACAATACACAAGGTGTCTTCTTCGCTGGTGAGGTTCCTTAACGCTCAATGAGTGACTCCTCAAAACGCAATATATCTATATGTAAAATATTATTCCACGATGGTTAATGCAAGGATCAATGCGACCACCCAAACGTTACACAGAAAAGAAACCAAACTTCATAAGTATTTTGTACTCTAACGTTTGAGTGGAGCAAATGTCATTGGTCTGAAGGGGTTCGAATTCATAACCTCAGGATTGCGATATGTTTAATGCAGTCCATAAATGCAATTATTTTATATATGTTTTTAAAAAGGTGCTTGTATAATTAATTCGGCAGCGATTTTTTCGAATGGCTTGGTCATGTGAAAAATGTCGCGTTTCAGATTACTTTTTTGCTGAGTGCTCGGAGGTCCGGGCGCGATTTGTTTTTCTTTCTGCATAATAGAATTGCTATTACCTTCTAAAAGCTGTTTTATAAAAGGTACTTTGGCCTTTATCTCATCTTAAGGTGTTGAGTTGCTTAGTAGCATATAGTTGTTTGTTACCCGCTCGCCTGTCAATTGCGTGGATCAACGAGTAATGCAAAGTTCATATTTATTTTATATATAAATATATGTGGTATCATTACCACATTATTAAACATTCATCATCAGGCGCGTCACCCTGATAAATTGTTTTGTCAGAAGTACTATATAATTTTAGAGAAAATAAGAATAAGTTATGTTCAAGCAAATAATTGAGAGATTAATTTTAGTAAAGGACATCCATGGGCATCGTCTTCCATAAAATATGTATAGCGCCCTCCCACTGACAGTGAAGTTGTTAACAAATGTTAACCATGCATCTTCAATCGGCTTGTGTCTCGAATCTTGTACTGATCGTCAAGTCACTGACAGATCAGTTAGTAGAGCGACTGACTTAGAAGCCAAGTGGTCCGAAATTCAAATCCCACTGGAGAACAAGAAATGGAGTTTTACCCAATCATATCCTTTACAATACTATAATTCATTTGGTTGCAGTCAAATACTACCAATGTACTCGCTGCTCGATTCGATAGTGCGCTGGTATTGCCATCTCAGTGACCACCGTGGTCTGGGTTCGATTTCACCGTCTGTGCCCAATTTGAATCTAGCTCCGGTAATGCTTGGCATTGTTTCTCTTCTAAATGTGCAGGGCCTTGGCCTGAAATCAAAAGGAAGTGTGTGTATATATATATATATATATATGTATATATATATATATATATATATATATATATATATATATATATATATAATGTGAATAGTAAAGGTGAAACAGTGCTCTGAACAAGGTGACAGTATCACCAGAAGGTTATGCCCAGCTTCGCTGCAGTTGCGAAGCACCTTCATCAGGGGTAAGCGTATTCAATTCCCCTAACGCTGCGCCACCTGAAAGCTCGGGTATAACTATCCGCACGGCAATGAGTACTGTTTCACCTTATTTTTAATGTCCACATTTTCTAAGTTCTATAATGCTACGCAGCATCCCCACATTTATCTACTTATCTATATATATATATATATATATATATATATATATATATATATATATATATATATATATATTGCCTCTGAACCCTCACTGTCTTATTTTCCTTCATTATTCTATGTCCCTCCCATATTGAATATATATATATATATATGTATATATATATATATATATATATATATATATATATATATATATATATATATATATATATATATATATATATATATAGATATATACATATATATATATATACATATATATATACATATATATATATATATATATATATATATATATATATATATACTCTTTATATATATATATATATATATATATATATATATATATATATATATATATATATATATATATATATATATATATATATATATATATATTCAACAGATGGATAGGATGTGGAGATATAGGATGGGTGAGGTCTAGCGCTCACTCGGAATTAGCAACTTTGACATTTTGCCTATTGATAACCGTGAAGTTAACACCACCTCGTAGTAGTACAGATTGCATATGAAAGAATGAATGATTACACCACCCGTGTGGTTTTTTAACGCACCTTATTTTAATATATAGTTAGCTTTAACAATACCTTCTACCATTAGGAAGAATCCATCTTTCATCCTTCTGCAGGATTTGAATGGCTTTCAATTATCTCTCAGCTCAATGAGGTTCCTCCTCCTACATCGCTCTGTGATCAGTTGCCGACCTCATACTGCATGTGACCAGTTTCAAATAGACCTATAGAAATCGGAAAATTAGAAATAATAAGTTATAATAATTTTATAATGAACATGTCTGGGTTTATGACAGGTTTTGATCTAATTACAATGTGAATTGACCAACGGAGGGTAGGGGTGGGGATCGGTGGAATACCTTGCAACAGAAGGCATGTAGCATCCAAACGACGAAATGGGCTGCTACAGGCCCTCATTCACCCTTTTGCGGTAATGTTTTGGGACCCACCCTCCCCTTTATCCACACACTGGGACCATCCATAGTAATGATAGAGGTCGTACGCTCTGCCGGTCTTCTTTAATTTGTGGCACTTGACATGACAAAATGTAACATATGCACACAGGCGTCGTCGATTCTGGAGGGCAGGATGAACCGTACCACTACATGATTATGTAGGTTTAAAATATACGATTAGGGATCAGGCTGTGTCTGCATAATCGAAGATTTTCCCATTAATATTTACATACAGCAAAAGTGTTTAGAACATTTTTTGTCTTCATCATATATTTCCCTTCTGTTCTGAGAACGGAATTATCTTATTAACCCATATTTAGCTACCCTAAGCATGGGCGGTGATCTGAGGGGGGACAGACAGTGGCAATGTTCCTCCAATTTACATATAAATATCATCCCCAAAAAGGAATTGTAGTTTATTTTGATTACATACACCAATTAGGTCAAGGTGTCAGGTCAGATCTCGTCAACGCTTCCACCCAATCATCAAAGAAATCGTTGCCGCTGGATGTTACATTGGTGGTTAGGATTTATTCAAAGGTCGAGGATCAGCAGTGAGAATGATAATTGTACAAGAAGATAGTCCGTATTCTTGGGATCCACCAAACTGAACTGGTCTAGATTCCAGACGTAATGACTCTTTGATGCGTCCTGCGGCTCTTCCACTCATCTAAAAAGATTTACAGGACGATGTTTGAATCTGGGAAACAAAATGAAGCAAACTAATATATCGAATTGCGTTATGGTCACATCCCTACCACCTCAGGCAACGCTGAAAACTCTAATAAGAGACCAGAATGAAACGCTTGATCGATATTAGTGACATAAAGGCTTAAATCTTCTCATTAATCAGTGTTTGATTGTCATTTGATTGTCAATACACCGCATTACAATGCTTTGATATTTTTTTCACATTAAAGTCTGTGTACACTGTTGGTAACAGTATATAAAATATCCATACTATTGTAGCCCTGTACCTTGATTAGCTTTGTAGCCTTGTTCGGGCGAATATGTATACACAAAAATTGTGAAACTTTGATAATAATTCATTACATTTGTTGTCGGTTACATTTGCAGATCCATGGTCTAAAAATAAGGGGCCATCACACACATGGGCAAAACAGGTACACATTTTTTGCCACTAAACCTTTAGTATGACAGAATTCAGTGACGTGCACTGTTAATTTGGTGGGACACGACTGAGCTTCATCCTGGAACCTCTATCACTATGTCGTTCTCTCAGCTTCACCGAGCATGTTCACATCATTGAATGCCCAATGGTCTTTCGCTGGTTGTTCTACCTAACTGCCTTTGGCCAGACTACACGTTTTCTGTTTGCCACATCCATATACAGTAACTGTCCAATAAGAGGTACTAGTACTGCAGTTCTTCCCACGCACCGTGCCAGCACTTTGAATTCCTTACATGTATCTGCTTTTCCGCTACCCATAATCTGTCCCAGTTGAAACGCAATATCAATAGTTATCTGTCTACTTTGTGAATTTCTCTTTTGTTAGCTCCCTTCTCTCTTTGTTTAGTCCTAAAAAAACACCAACGCCACAATGTTGCACATAATTAAGTGCCTTACCACTCCAGACATTAAAAACAAAAAAACAAACACCCCAACAAACAAAACAACACACAAACAAAATCATAGTGACGCACACCTATGGTAATTATATAAAAATCAGAAACACGATAAATGCATCAGGTGTTTATATGCATACATGCCTATTCAGTAGCCTTTAAAAGTATTAACTATGGGTTATTTCCGTATTGGAAATGATGTACAAAATGGTATGCATTCTGAATAACTACCTATAAGATTTCTGCCATCTTTGCGGGAACCACCCTCAGTAGGGTATTCGTCATCAGCGACGTCATTAGTTCATCTCACTACGCCCTCCACCTAATATCACCTGTATAAACCATTGTAAATAAGAAACTATGATTGCTTATGGAACCAATTTATTAATACTAGACCAACTTGTTGGACACTATTGACAAATTGAACAAAAATATCAGGTCAGGTTCATTTCAAGTGTACATTGGGTGTAGAAATATTAAAGGCTCCGGCAGTGTACCCTCCCCAATATCGTGTGCCCTCTCAAGACCCTGGATCTGCTTGGGTGTCTTTACCTTCGTATTCTTTCCGAGTGTAATGAGTTGATGGGCGATGTCAGTGCAGTTGAACGCCGCTTCAGCAGCCGATATATCGGCATCGTTCTCCCAGTTCCGATCCGGCGAGTGGGCGTATAAACAAGATGGGGTGGCGTGGAGACTCTCGTAGTCGTGATGAACCCAGTTGTTTTAGTGTTATTAGAGATAAATACACGTGTCTGAGGCAACCTTTACATTCGTTAGCTGATATAAGTTGTTTGGCTGAAAAGGTGAAATGGGCGGACGAGGACCCAGGAAGAATAAGAGAGAAAATGAGGCAGAGGGAAACAGAGGGGAAATGAGTGTTTGAGAGGAAAATTTTAAGAACATGAGTAACAGGGTCAATAAGAATGAGGCTCATGCATACGTAGGTTGTTTCTCAGCAATGTCGACATCAGGCAAATTGATTCAGGATTGAGACGAGTCAAGTCACTAAGGTGTTATTTAATTGTTCGAGTCGAGTCGAGTCACATAATATCATGCGTAAGCCAGTTTGAGTTATTACTTTACGATGGTTACAATTTGTAAAGAACTGAGCAAATCGAGCATTTTGGCGCAGAGCGTCGATTATATTTAATTCGAGCCATCTTAATTACAATGACTCCATTCGTGTCAAAACTATACTGTGGACGGTTTACTCAGGGAGATGAGAAAATATAACAATTGATATTGGCCCCATGACCAGGGGGTAATCCCACGGTGATAGGTTTCGTGGTCTATAAGATTCCAATATTAATATTGCTATTAGGGGAGAAAGTAGAAAATGAGGTAGAGGGGGGGGGGAGGAGAAATTAGAAGAGTATGGGGAAGAAGGGCGGCAAGATTGACGAGGAATACACCATGACTGATCGAGTGAATATGAAGTAGTAAGGGGATACGAGATGCTCGTAAAGAAATATACCGGTATACCAACCTGCCTTCTCAGCATCCATCATGATTGAGTCCACACTAGCATCTAATCCAGACTGACAGTTGCCCCTGATGATTTGATCATCTACACCGACCACGCCTGATTTAGTCTTTACACGCAGAAATACGCCGTGGCTGTACCGGCAGAGTCTGGCACTGAGCGTCTGTGTTGTATGTCTGCACATTGATTTGGGACATTTAAACAATTTAGAATATATATTAGTAAGAGGGCAGTTCGAGGACAGCAGAACGCAAGTCCGAGGTCTTGTCGTTAAATATCAGTCCATTTTAATTATTACGTTATTTGTGAGCTGAAAGTGACTGCTGAAATTACATTGCAAGATTTTTTCATTCAACAGTCACTTTCAGCTCACAACTGAGCGATTTCATTAAATGAGTGATTAGAATCAAAATGTCGTCTTCTGTTGAAAACTCCGACAAGACCTCGGACTTGCGTTTCTTTGCATGTCCTCGGACTCTGGCGTTTCTTTTGCTGTTCAGTATATGTTAAAGAAATATTATAACACAATCTTTGCACAGAGATTACCCCACTTTTCAATAGATAAGGTCCTCAGGAATCTGAAAACAGTCATGTTTACTTAAACTCACGCTGAAATACTGTTAAAAGTCATTTTTCTCTGAACCTTTTTCTCGAAACCGTGAAAGGCCTGTTTGTTTACATCGCAAGCAGCATATACGTAAGTGGAGGAAAAGGAGATTCTGTACATGTACAGTAAATACATACAATGTTCTTCGGACCGACACACGAGCAAGTTTTCATAATTTTCATGTCAGATTACCAGGAAGGTGCATTATTCCTTTGTTTACTTGTTCATTCAGAGTGACCCTCATGACCTTTTTATTTGGGGGCGAGGTGGTTAGGGCGGCATGTAAAACAAGTGTAAAAAAGTTAGCTTCGAGGGAGAGATTATGTCACCATTACTATTAAATGTTGTACAGTTCCTTGGTGGTTGTCTATTTTTTGTTTGTTTTGGTCAGCATTGAAGTCAGGGAAATTAATTCTTCTGAAGACGTTCCTAACATAGAATAAGGACACAAGCTCAACAGAAATACAGAACCACAGCATTACCATAATTGACATAAATCGTCCCGTTAATACCCCTCCTACTAAAGGAAAACGTCAAAGGGTGTTCAATTTTCGCTGGAAACTGAGACGGAAATCGTCAGACCATTATCACTGACGGAAAACATCCTATTCAAACATTTTCCCCGCGAAATACACCATAGCACATGTATTGTGAAAATGGTGGATAGGGCTGAGATACTTTTTATGGACAATTCCGTTAGTGAGCCCTATTCAGATATCTCTAACGAAACGCCATTAACGTAAAACTTCATATTTTAGAGAGACGGAATATGCTACCTATAACAGCTGGAAATTGACATTACTAAATTCCATTAACTTAGACTAATTAGGCTCTTAGTCGTATCACCGAGAAATGAACACACGTGTGTTCACTCATTATTTTAGCCACTTGCACCCAAGAGCAAAACCAGAAAAAATGGTTCCAAATGAGTGATTCTATGAAATAGATTGCCTGCTCAACAATAAAACCAACTACTGACTAACCTTGCCTGTAGCAAAAAGAAACTGTTTCAAACCTTCGCAAGGGCAAGCACGAGAAAATCCTCCCACGCCAGGATGGTCTCCTCGCCGGGCATTCCCACCTGTTGACCCTTCAAAATCCTGGCTGCAGTCACGGTGGGTACCATGTCACCGTCCCCGACGAAGAACACGATGTTTTTGGCAACATTTCTGTTGAGGGTTGCCTCTCGGTTCAGGGCCTTTGTAGAGTGTCTTGCGCTTGGTCATCGTTCCAGAACTTTAAACCTAGAGAGTAAAATACCGTGTTTAAAATTAATAATCAATGTTATTATTGAAGAGTTAATGAAATCCGGATGCAATTTGTTTCTATGTTAGTCCTGAGTTGCCAGCTGCTTTTAAAAAGGTACTTTTGTATAGCAACAGTGACAAGTCTGCGAATTCAAATTTAAATATACCCCTTGTCACTGACATGAGTCATTGTACCAGACTATGTCAAGGTTACGCGCACAAGGCGTGCCATGGAGGTTAAGCCATGAGCGGTTTAGTGCATCGGATTTGTGTTCTGATGGCCGAGTCGTCAGAATGTGGGTTCAAATCCCAGCCGCGACCGGGGTGCTTGTGTCCTTGAGCAAGACACTTTACCATAATTGCTTCTCTCCACCCAGGGGTAAATGGGTACCTGTGAGGGCAGAGTTGGTTGTTGTGTTTGATTAGCCCATATGCGCTGAAATGGCAGCAATTGAGCTGTATACTCCCCAGGGAGCTGAGATGGTTTTCAGGAATGATTTATGAGCCTGATGAGCAGGGGTAATGTAATGCGCCTTGAGCACCAGTTTGGTGGATACATGCGCTATATAAGTCCACATTATTATTATTATTATTATTAAGGCTTATTGAGAGTTACAAGGACTAAGAAATGACTCATAAATAATAAGTTGATTAAAAAAACTGATGTGTGTATTGATGGTATATCAGTGAAGAAGTGTTAACTGCCCAGCCATTTTGAGTCCAATAGTTGGTATCTCTTATGTCTGAACTCTTTATGTAATCGGACAGAGGGTTTAGGTATATACGATTTTTGAGCAGGTAAAGCCTTTACTATGGCAAAAACGATGGGGTGCAGCTGTAACGATGATGGGGCATGATGCTGTTGTGGCGTTTTTGTTTTAGGGGTGTTATGGCGTTGCCGCGAAAAGCATAATGGCAATGTGTACCCGATTGTGCTCGTGTTATACATGTGGACTATGCAGAGAACATCTTGAGAACATATAACTGGCCTGTAAAGTGGGTCACGTGGATCGCATGATCACATTTTTGTTCCTCAACGCACCTGATAACTCAACAGGATTGGTTCACGCGATGGCAAGGAATGCCTTAACTTGGACAGTGTCATGACGATCACCAGGGCATGGAATTAGAGTTCAGATTAACCAGTGACTGAAAATAATACCACACACAATATAAGGTCACATTACCGTTGTTGCATGTAAATGAGCCAGAAATTTTCACTGTCTTCATCTTTAAAACTCGACACCGATTCATCACCTTGTTCTGATCGTGACGATATTATCCCTTTAACTGGGAAGAACTGCCACTGCACATTGAAACTGCTATCAGAATCCAAACAGTGAACAACGTATGCATGAGTACACACACAACAAAAGTACGAAATGCATCTGTGTGATGGTCAAACACATAATATTGATAAAATATCGAAAGACATGAATGCTCACACATTTCATAAAATTAAAGGGACAATATTGCCACAATCAGTGAGACTTTAAACAGGGCATGGAATCGCTGTCCTAGTTTATGATGAACATAGTGAACAAAATTACTGGCTCATTATGCAGCAGCAACGGTAATAAGGACGTTATCATAGGGTATTATTTTCCAGTCACCGAGTGAATCTTAAAGCACCTGATTCCATGCCCTGTAGATCGTGATGATATTGTCCCTTTTAATTGTCCCTTAAATTGATGATGGTATCAATCATCCCTCGAAAGATTTCCGTTTAGGTGCTATAAATTTAGACACCATTCACTTAATTCCTTAAATGAATTTCCGTCATCCGAAGAGAGAAATTCCACATTGGAATGAATACGAACAAACCAAATGCATGGGCAGATCCAGAATATTTTTAGGGGGGGGCTGAGGATCAAGAACAATTTTTCAGTACTACAAAAATTACAATGAAATAATCAAAGGGAGAGTAAAATAAAGCACAATGAGGGGGAAATGAGGGGAAACATGAGGGGAATACTCACTGTTTGTATTTGATTCACAGCCCCCTGCCCCCGGATCCGCCAATGAAATGTTCACTATTTCCTCATTCATGACACAATTAAATAAGTTCAAACTGTCACAGGTGTTTTTATTTTATCTTAAAGGCACGGCAATAGGTTTTTTATTGATTTAAACAATAAAGTATATGTATTAACACAAACAAATTGTTTGAGTGATTATTTGTCAGGATTTATATGTTTAAAATAATATGAAGTTGTTTGGAGGGTGACTCTGCCCATCCCTTTGTGACGTCATTCGAGGAAGGATTCGCCGCTGATGGAACATCGACCTCCTCGACGCCCTCGAGAATTGCCTGTGTTTACACACGTGTGGTTTGGTTTGTTATAAAAAGGCATTTTTCCGGCATTTTCCCAGCAATGCCGACCAGGTGTATTGCTGCTGGATGCAACAAAAACAACTAAAGATGGGGTCAGCCTGCATCTGTTTCCAGCTGGATCCCAAATATAGGCGGTTATGGGCAGCGAAAGTCAGGATAACGAGGGCAAAGTGGTCCTGTCTCGACGTCGTTTTCAGCTATGCAGTGACGCTATGCAGTTTTCGTAGCACTAGCGGCATTGCTGCACCTATATCGTGAAAACTTGCATGCTTCCCTTTGCGGCCTTGTTTTACGTTGTCGTTTCATCTGAAACTAGGTTACAGGTTAGGCATACATTTTGTAAGTATGTGTGCTGGCAGTTCATGACAGACTTGACAGTTGTGTATAGACTATAGTGCAATGACCAATGTGTCATTCTGTCAGGTTTGTCAGACTCAGAGATTAATTACATAATTAATTGATTCGCTTTCTTTTGCACCAGCATGACTAGTAGTAGTACAGTAGTCATATATATAATTCTTCATATTGCTTTTTATTCATTTAAAATATGGAAATGGTTTGAGGCTTGATTGAGGTTTCTCATTGTCGTACTCGGATTCGGTTACTCGGATTCGGTGACGCATCGTACCGATCAGGTACCCAGACGTAATGTATGGGGCCAGACTACACATTTTCTTCAAATATCCTCTGCCTCGAATGACGTCACGAACAGCGCTACCATGTGTCAATGTAAAGGGGCGGCCTATTCTAAAGTCGTAAATACAATAAAACCACTATTTCTGTAACCTTAGTTACTTGTTTATTCACATTCCACTCATAAAATGTATATATTTATGACAAAAGCTACATTTGACAAAATACCAGTGCCAGGTGCCTTTAATGTTTTTTTAAATTTATTCTTATCATGGATGGGTGCATTTTAAAATATATGACCTTGCTTTTATTTGATAACAGGGAATTACCCTCGAATTCCTCAAGTGGCGGATCTTTGTTTTTGTGGAGAGTGGGGTGGTCAAGCTTGTATTGTTTGTCCCATACTCATTTTGCAGTATTTCATTATTTAAAGATGTATCGCCTGTGTTTGGGTCGATTTGACGGCAACAAATATATTTCAATGTTGAATGGTGCTTTTATCCGTCAATGATTAGTACCAGTAAATTAAAACTGAAAATAATAAAAGCGGGACCCCGCATTTTAATCTCAGGTTGACAGCCGCGCTGGCCAATCAGAATCAAGCACGTCTGAAATATCACTTTATTTTACACCTTCAAAATCGATTTACTTGGGGCGAGTAGGCGTGATAAATTTTCGATGGGTGTGTAGGCGTGAGGTTAGCTATTGAGGGGATAAGCGTGATAAACAATTATTATTTATTTTATAGTGGGCTTTAAGCAAATACTAATAATTGATCTTTCCCCATTTTGTGGGAGGTTATGTCAAAAGCAAAACTAACAACATACATTTAAACCACAGTAAAATATTGTAAAATTCACTTTAGAAAAGCCTAATGTTCACTAGGTGAATTCAAATGGTCCACTTACGTCTAGAAATCGCTCTTCCGATGTCGCACTTGCAATAGACGCCCTTCAGTGGACAAAATCACCCAAGTATTGGCCAAATATTTTGTAAAATTTTCAGCGTTGTTAACGTGTAAACGTACAAGTGGCCATTTGTTTTCCCCTAGTGGACCTTACGTTTTTCTGCATTTAAGTGGCCAAAAGGGGTTGGGACAAAATGACTTTTTACATTATTTTACATTGGGTTGATATAGAACAATGTATGTTTTTTGGTTTCCTTAAAACATTACCTCTCCTAAAAATGTGGAAAAGTCAAATATTGATATTTTGCTTAAAGCTCATCTTTAAGCATTATCAACACAGCTAATAATTCAACACGTTTGTTCGCACGATGACAATGGATGCCTTAATTAAAACCCTCCGACGAGGGAGGTACCTACCACTTTATTCGAACGTGGTACCTGTCCACTTGCCACTGGCACACCTATTAATGATATTAAAAGTATTATCTATGCATTCCCAATTAATTTGTTACATCCAAATGACTTCCACACATGCCCTGCTATGGTCTAGTATTATTTACAACCCCAGATGACACACGACGGCTGTGTAGTGTAGCTCTCTCCTGTATGACCTGGCAAACACCAAACAGCCATATACTTATGCAGCATATCTCTCAACCACATCTCTCCACGATGTAACATAACGCAGCCACTCTGTCTGGGGGGGGGGGGGTTATGCCTAGCACTGGCATGCCGCAAGAGATCAAAGGGCACAGCCTGATGCCAAACAGATGGTTCCACTTATCAGAGGGTTAGATCTGGGTAGGTCTTTATGTGTACACAATGGATGGTTGATTTTGTGCACAGGCATATGGCAGCAATTACTTTCCCCACCCCCCCAAAAGAAAGCTACACAGGTCTGAGAACTGACACCCCTTCTAAGACATGTGGAATGGTCCACTTTAGGATATCATAGACTGCCAGGCGTCTGTGGCTTTTTTTTTCTTGTAACAATGTAATTACTAACTTGTGTCGGTAACTCCAGGAACACTCCCTCTTCGGAGGGTTTTAAATAATTCTCCAAATGAATTTCCGTCATCCAAAAACAGAAATTCCACTGTAGAATGAATAAAAATAATCTGAATGCATTGTCACTATTTTCTCGCTAATGATGCACTCAAAAAAGCTCCAACTTACACAGGTTATTTTTCATATGTAGGCTTTAATCTTGCTTCTTGTAAAGAATGGTACATTATTTGAGAAAAGGGAATTACCCTCGAATTCCAGTGGAGGATGTTGCTTTGTTGGTTTTGTGGTTTTGTAGGTGGGGGAGGGGGTGGGGGAGGCGGGCGTATGTTGTGTTTGTCTTTGTTTGTCCCATCTATGGAGCTCTGGAAGTGCCATCCGACTTGTTGAGATCCTGAGATAATTTCGTCGTGTTTTTCTCGAATTGGCATTTTTGGGGAAAAGGAGGTTTTCACAGTTAATGGTTCTTTTTGTGTCTAATTTCATTTCTGAATGTTTTAAATCCAAATTCTGGATTGTTTTAGAGTTACAGACACCCCCTGAACGGCGAATATCCCAAAAAGTCACATTATGTTTTTTTACATACTGACGAATCCGTTCAGCGGGCTGGTAAGCATTATCGCTGGGTACGTGTTTGACAGTATTCTGTACGTGTACAGTGTACCAAAATCTCACCGCGGACAGACGGAGTGATAAATGTTGCTTTTAAATGTTGTAGTTTGTAAAAACTTGTAATATCAATGAATTTGGACTAATAACATCTTAACGTAATGCAATGAATTTGATTGGATTATTAAACAGGTATGTAAAGTCGAACATTACTGATAATACAATCACGAATACGTAGGTTTGTGTACAAACACATGGGAGGCGAATACGCGCGGTTGTCATTTTTGTTTTTTACATAGTGACGAATAAGCAAACAGGGCTTGTTTTTTACATAGTGACGAAAGTTCAACACATCGTTAAGAATACTTAAACAGTATATTTTCCAAAATAAATGAAGGTACTTGCCAAGAAAATATTACTTAACACGTAGGTGACAAAACCTAATGAACCTGTTATTAAATGAACTTCGAAAAGTATCAGCGAAAATATATCTAACTTAAAACCATTTGCCGATTCGTCACTATGAGAAATACACGACGATTTATCTCAGGATGACGACATCATCAATGTAGGATGACAACATTCCGACATAATATATCTCAGGATGTCGACATCCTGAGATAACTAATCACGGGAAGACGACATCCTACTTTCAGGGTGTCGTTTTCCAGAGATAATTTATCTCAGGATGATGACATTGTACTTTAAGGATGTCGACATCCCAATATAAATTATCTCGGGAAGATGACTCCTACTTTCAGGAAGACGACATCCTACTTTCGGGATGTCGACATCCTGAGATAAATTATCCCGGGAATACGACAACCTAATTTCAGGATGTCATTATCCTGAGATAAATTATCTCGGGAGGACGACATCCTACTTTCAGGATGTCTACATCCTGAGATAATTGATTGAATTTATTCGGATAAAAAGATGACAAAAATACAAAACACATTACAAAGGTATAAGAGAAAACGAGAAAACATACCAAATGTATCCAAGGATAACCCAAAAAGCCAATAACATATTAATTATAGGCTTATTTCCATTGGGGTCCTTACATCAAAACATCAAAAAATACAAATACAATTTGCAAATTGGAAAGACAAAGACAAATCAATGTACCACCACTCATCCCCCCCCAAAAAAAAAACACGAATTATGCTTCCCTAAATTTAGCTTGTGTTGAGAGATGACATTTAACAAGTCGTTTAAAAGTAGACAGATTGGTGAAACTCTTTACATTAGTAGGTAAATTATTCCATTCGTTGATAGCTGTAACATAAACTGGAACCTTAAAATTTAGATTACTGTTCCTTGTATTGTGATGGTGACAATCAGAGACTTTAATAAATTTGTCGCGGAGATAATCAGGAGTTACATTGCAAGTTATTCTAAACACATGGTTTAATTTCAGTTGAGCTGAGTGACCCCGTCCCTAACATTTAAAAACCCAAACTGTCAAGTTCTTTTTGCCCGATGTGTGCCCAAGGGCCTTTGTCCAGGATAAACTTAACCATCTTGTTTTGCATAATTTGAAGTTTGTTTTTAAAACGAGCAGAGAGTGTAGAAAACCAGGAGGAGCATGAATAGTCAAAGTGACATTGAATCAAAGCCGAACATAAATTTTTTTAATTTTTTTAAATTTATTTATTTTGTTTTATCCCAGGGGATAACAATTTATTATCAACAATTCATAATCAGTCATTTAAACATCTTAACGATGAGATAATAATTTCATACATATAACAGTACAGGAAATTAATACTTATTGGTCTTGGCAAAGTACAGAGAAGAAATCCCATTTACTGTAAAATTTCGCCATATGATGTAAAAGGATCTGTGGCTGCCGTCATGAAAGGGATCGGGACCCATCATGTATTTTCCCCATTGTTTATCATGGATCTTAGAATGGTCAATAGAAGGAAACGAGATAATGCTGGTGGATTTGGGCCCCCTGCGAAGAAACCAGGATATAGCTACAGGGAAGAAACATCTAATACCTTTTAAGTCTTTGTCATTACATACCATCATAGCAAGAACCTCTACACACAAAAGAAATAAATACGGGCTAAGACCGTCACCTTGTCTACAACCCCTTTCTATTTTAAAGGATTCTGAGAGGAAACCGTTAACTAGGATCGTGGAAGAGGCCTGGTTGTAGAAAACTTTGATCCATTTTTTTTATAGATGGACCAAAGTTAAATTTATCCAAGATATTAAGGATAAACTCATGTGAAACTGAATCAAACGCTTTTTCAAAATCAGTAGAAATTAATAGACCAGGAATGTTATCCGAATCAGTAATATCAAGCAAATCATACATTAGACGAATATTTTCACCTATAAAACGACCCGCCATAAATCCCTTTTGGCGCTCGTTAATAATATTGGGCAGACAAGATTTCAATCTCTCAGCGATACATGCAGACGCCAGTTTATAAGATGTGTTAAGGAGCGAGATAGGACGCCAATTTTTCACAAAATGACGGGGTTTGTCCCCTTTTGGGCAACAGAGTGATAATTCCATATTTCTGAGTGACTGATAACTGGCCCGAGAAATATGCAAAGTTGAGTGAGCGTAGTAAAAACCACGATAAATCAGACGAGAAAAATTTGTAAAATTCAAAACTAAAACCATCAGAACCTGGGGATTTACAATTCTTACTGTTTTTTAAAGCTTACATAAGCTTGACATACGAGAAAGGGCCTTCCAGGTTGTCACGCATTGTATCTGAAAGAATTGGACTGCCTGCTTTCTTAAAAATAGAGTTTAAATCAATAAAATCATTAACATTCCGATGGGAATACAAAGATTTGTAAATATTCCTGGCCTCGGAAAGAATTTCGTCGGATGTAGTCAACCTGGAATTAACATTATTAACAACACAATTGATAGACTTACTAACAAAACCACGTTTCTCCATATTCAAAAAATACTTTGATGGTTTTTCCCCGCATTCCATCCATCGTGTTCTAGATCTAATTAACACCCCATCCATTTTGGATTTACGGAGATCAACAAGGTCGGCCTGTTTAACACTTAAAAGATCGACTGAATCGAGATCTCCTTCAGCCACTTTATTAGACAAAAATATTAATCTCCTTTTCCATAGAAACCTCCAGTTTATTGACCTCTTTCTTTTTTCATATGGAATAGGACATAGTTTTAGATGTAATTTTCATGTCGTGGCCGAGCGGTCTAGCTTACCGGACTCAAGTTCTGGTGTTAGCAGCAGAATGTGGGTTCGAAACCCGGCCGTGACACTTGTGTCCTTGAGCAAGACACTTAACCATATTTGCTTCTCTCCACCCAGGAGTTAAATGGGTACCTGTGAGGGCAGAGTTGGTTGATTAGCCCTATATGCGCTGTAATGGCAGCAATTGAGCTGTATACTCCCAAGGGAGCTGAGATGGTTTCAGGAATGATTTATGAGCCTTATGAGCAGGGGTAATAATATGCGCCTTGAGCACCACTCAGTTGGTGGATACGTGCGCTATATAAGTCCATACATTATTATTATTATTATTATTATTATTATTATTAACAAGCATCTCAAAACAAAGTCTGATCGTTAATAGTAAAATGAATGTCTTTCGGATGAATGCTCTTGAGATTGGAAGGTAAATAAGGAGACACTGCATATTCCTCCACTAAATCAGCAATAACTTTTCTCACTAAATCTGGGTAGTTATTATCAGTCAACAAGGAATTATTAA
Organism: Zoroaster sp. YZ-2022; assembly: GCA_029582265.1. Classification (NCBI taxonomy): domain Eukaryota; kingdom Metazoa; phylum Echinodermata; class Asteroidea; order Forcipulatida; family Zoroasteridae; genus Zoroaster; species Zoroaster sp. YZ-2022. The sequence continues at coordinate 41,376 of JAQQFT010000036.1, read as the reverse complement.
ATTTCCAATAACCACTGCCCCGTTCTATTTTGGTCAAGTCAAGTGTTATATCAATGATTGAGTGATCCGTTCTATAACCTGGTTTAATGTTACAACTCACTAACATGGTTTGAAGTTCAGAAGAAATTAGAAAAATATCCAACCTCGACTGTTTTAAAGTACGGTGTTGTCTCCAGGTGAACCTGCAAATTTCTGGGTTCTGAATACGCCATAAATCAACCAAATCGATATCATTGCACATCTCCAGCACTTTTTATTTCTAGCCAGGGGATTATTAGTACTAGTATAATTGACACAGTGGAGTAAATTATTGAAAATTAAGTTCCAATCGCCACATAATATACTATGAGTATTGTCAATATCATTCAGGATGGTAGCAATCTCGTTATAGAAATTAGGATCGTCTGTATTTGGACCATACAAATTAATAAGAGTAGTACTATAATCATCAATTTCCAAGTCAAGTACAAGCATATTACCATTTTCATCGGTCTTTACGTTCTTGATACTATACTCGAAATTATTATTAAATAAAGTAACCACCCCTCGAGAATTAGTCTTAAAGGAACTAAAGTAACATTCTAATCCCCATTCATTCTTGACAATGCCTTCCATGTCCCTATCAAAATGAACATCCTGCAAACATTCAATGGAATATTTTTTTGATTTAAGGAAATGAAAAACATCTCTACGTTTGGCCAAATTGCCCAAACCTCGACAGTTCATCGAGGCTATAGAGAGATTACTATGAGACATATTTATCTATAGAAAAGAGGGGGTAAAAAGGAACCCTTTTTATAAGCAAACGCATTAAATACTTTTGATGAATGAACAAGATATATTATCTCAATACTTTCTGTACTGGAAACCAGAGATTTTAATAAGAAACATGTTAATAATAAAGCACACAAAATAGCTATCCCGGGGTTTCGTGTGTAATAATCCCAAGCCTACAACCGAAACCGCACCCAAAAAGAGCCCCCACCCCGCCATCTAGGAAAAACTACCCAGACGGCTCCAAGAACAAAGAACAAAGAAAAAAAAGAAAAGAAAAAACCCAAATCCAATAAATCCAGCCAAAAAAGGCCTCCTAAGAATACAAAAGAGGATAAGGAGAATGGCGTTAGAAGCCCTCCTCATGCTCCCGAAGTAAATTTTAAAATGAAAGTAAATTAAGAAGAAAACACCGTGCCCAAACCCACGGTTGTAAAAGAAGGCAAAAGCTACATAAATCGAGATATAAATGTAGAACACCCAAAACTCGAAAGGAGACAAATTAAGTTCTTGTAAATTGTGAACTCCTTTAATTGTCATTGAACGTGTAGGCCTCACCATTGCCGTGCCTCAAACGGCCAGCGAAGAAACGAAGCTTGATACCACGTTCGTTAAGTTCTGTACTTGATTTTTCCAGGTCTTCTTTTCCAATCTTGTGTTGTGAGATCATCCTTTATGAAAATCTGTAACCCCTTGAGAACCTGACTGCATTTTTTCATGACTCTCACTTTAGCTTGGTAAGACAAAAGCTCAATGAGTGAGCGCCTTACAAGCAGCAACTCATAACAGCTCTCCAGTTTTTGTGCTAAGTAAGTGTTTTGTAGCTACAAGTTTGTCTTCATTTTTATACTAGTGGATTTCTTATTACACCTGGAATCTACTGGAAGTTTTATGTGAGTATTTGTACATTTGTTTTCTTATAATAAGTGAAAAACTGTTGTTTTTTTGTATGTCTGTGCAGTAAAAATTTACTGTTGAGTGTATACACATTTTGGATCTTCATTTTATTTGTGCAGTCAACTCTGATTTAGATTATAGCCTGTAGCTAGAGATTATAACCTGTAGCTTGACCACAAGCCTTTTGTTTGGATCAACAACTTTGTGATCAGACAATGGAGGTCTACATCCTGTTTATTCTACTCCTGCTATCCAGACCATGGTGTCTTCAATGACTCATCAGTAGATGGCTACAAGATGCAATCTACAGATTGTTCAATTAAAATCCGCCATCTTAAATTCTTGAGACGTCCTATATCATACTATGATAATTCATCTGCCACCTTTCACCTGGAACTCTTAATTTCTGGTGACATAAACCCAAACCCTGGACCTGAAACACTGATCAACAAACCCACAAACGCCACTCAGCTCCATAAAATTTCCTACAGCCGTAATGAACTACTCAATCTTCGCAATGCTCCATGTACTGATGTAGCTTTATCTTATTTAGGATTGAGTCAATTGAACTGTCTTGGAATACTTGCTAATCAACCCCAAACATACCGCCGCACACATAGAGGTAAAAAAGCTGGTTCCAGCCATACCAACCCCCAGCAGTGAACTCAACCACATCAACAAGCGACATTGGCATAACTTCAACTCCAAATGTTCACGATGAGTCTAAACTTCAGCTCTGTGTCTTGAATACTCAATCCATATGTAACAAATCGGATGAATTTGTTGACTTTGTACTTCAAAACAATTTGGATCTTGTTGCCATAACCGAGACATGGTTTAAACCTAATGATGACTTGCCACCCCGTGAGTGTACTCCTGCTGGCTACTCTCCATCATATCCCCAGACCAATAAAGACCGGTGGAGGGTTGCACTACTCTTTAGGTCCAGTTTATCTGTCAGTATGAAAAGTGTTAACATTGACTACCTAACATTTGAATCTCTGCATGCTGAGGTAACGTGCAACACTAGATCTGTTCGCCTTTGTTAATATTTATCGACCAGAAAGGGATGTTGATGGTAAACATGTAAACTTCTCCAGTTTTCTGCAGGAATTTGAAAAATTAATTGTCGATTATCTCTTACACCCATCAGACATTATTTTAACCGGCGATTTTAACATTCATATGGACATTATTTCAAACAATTATGCAAATCAGTTTAAAGATCTGCTCTCTGCTCATGGACTTATACAGCACATCACAGCACCCACTCATCGGTATGGTCACTGTCTTGACCTCATGATAACGCGTGAAAATACTTCACCTCTTATCTCGAATATAACTATTCATCCTGGCTTATCTGATCATTATGCAATCATGGTAAATTTGAACCCTTTAAAACCTCCCATACCTACCATTTCTGTAACTACTCGCCACTGGAAAAAAGTAAATATTAAAGATTTATGTCATGATATTGAATCTCAACTGGAAAATGTAAACCTTGAAGATGGTGAGCTGGATTCTTGTGTCAGTCTATTTGAATCTGTCCGTAACATCTTGGATGATCATGCTCCGCAAAAACTCCGAACTGTTAAACTACAATCTGAATCCCCTGGTTCAATGATGATATCCGTGCTGCAAGGAAAATCCGCCGTCAACTTGAGCGAAGATGGCGTGACAATGGGAAACTTGAGTACATCGGCAAGAATACTGTAACCAACGTGATATTGTGAAGAACATGATTAACCAGGCAAAAATAACTCACTACTCATCTCTTGTGGAAGATAGCTCTGGTGATCAGAAAAACTCTTTAACATTGTTAAAAGCTTCTTCATAAACCCAAAGCTCCAGTGCTTCCATCTACACACCCGATCAGGACCTCGCAAATGCTTTTTCAGACTTTTTGTCACAAAATTGAGAATATCCGTCGTTCTTTTCCCTCAGTTCCTGTCATTCTATCACAAACACCATCACGCAAGGATCCACAATGTAGACTGTCCATGTTTGAGCCTACTAGTGTTACGGAGATCAAGAAACTCATCATGAAATCGCCATCAAAATCATGTGAACTTGATCCAGTGCCAACTTCGCTAATAAAACAAAATATTGATGTGTTTGCTAAGTATATCACAATTATTGTAAACAGATCTCTTTCTTCCGGTTGTTTCTAATAGCCAGAAGGTTGCTCATGTTAAACCACCCTAAAGAAACCCAATTTGGACAAGGAAGTTTCCAAAAAATTACCGACCAGTAGCGAATTTAAAGTACCTTGGAAAACAATCGAGCGAGTTGTTTCATCACGGATCTCTGACCATGTTCGTGCTAATAACCTGTCGGACACATTTCAGTCAGCCTACAAACCATTTCATGGAACGGAAACTGCTCTTCTTCGCGTCAACAATGACATTTATCTGCCATGGATGAGGGGAAAATCACTGCATTAGTTTTGTTAGACTTAAGTGCCGCTTTTGACACTGTCGATCATAAATCCTTCTCTCCGCCTTCAATATCATCTTGGAATACATGACACAGCCTGGATTGGTGTAAGTCCTACCTTTTTAAATAGGCCTCAGCATGTTTGTATTGGTAACGCTATCTCCGAGCCTGTTACTCTTGACTATTCTGTACCCCAAGGCTCTGTGCTCGGCCCACAGTGGTTTACTGTTTATACCTCTCCAGTTCGTGATATCATTTTGAAGTATAATTTAAATTACCATGTTTACGCTGATGACACGCAGCTTTACATTACTTTTAAATCTTCTCAAGAACCTGCTGATTCCTGCATTAAAACACTGGAGAAATGTATTCAAGAGATTCGAAGTTGGATGAGACAAAACTTCCTGAAATTGAACGATGAAAAAACAGAATTTGTTCTATTTGGATCACGTCAGTTCTCTTCCATTTATTACAATTGGTGACTCGCAGATAACTCCCTCATTACATGCACGTAATTTGGGTGTTATATTTGACTCGACAATGACTTTAAAACCACATATCTCCAACATTGTTCGCATATCATCATTTCATATCAGAAATATAAGCCGAATTAGGAAATACTTGAATAAAAGTGCTGAACAAATTATACATGCGTTTGTCACATCACGGCTTGATAACGGGAATGCTCTCCTTTACGGTCTTCCGCAGAATCAAATATCTCGTCTTCAGCACATACAAAACAGCAGCTCGTGTTGTGACTTTGTCCAGAAAGTCATGCCATATCACGCCAATCTTGAAAGAACTGCACTGGCTTCCTGTTTCACAGAGAATTGTTTTAAACTTATGCTAATTGTTCACAAATCTTTTAATAACATTGCCCAATTTATATTTCTGAACTATAAAGTCTACACTCCATCACGCAATTTGCGCTCCAGCAACATGTCACTCCTCAAGGAAGCAACTTCAAAACGGAACTGGGGTGATAGGTCGTTTTCTGTCGCAGCTCCGAGACTCTGGAATCATCTTCCAACTAAACTCAAATCTTGTCATAGTATAACCAGATTCAAGTCGATGCTTAAAACTCATCTTATGTCACAACTCTTCAAAGATGATGTATATTTGTAATTGCATTGTAGGTACATGTATCTCGGTACATAATTTGTTTTCCCTATGCTATCATTGTATATTGTTTGTATTAATGTTTTTCTTTGTTTCCGCGCCTTGAGCGCCCAGCCCAAGTGAATATGTGCGCGCTAAAAATCTTTATTATTATTATTATTATTATTATTACTAGGATATGTGCTGGTCTGCCGTCGAAGTCCTTTTCCGTCCCGGTGAGCCCGTTCGATATGCGGAGGAATTCCCAGCCAGAAATGGGTACGGAGAATGTCCGCGACTTTATCAGCACAGTTTTCGTTTGCTGACCTCTGTACACCGACCACTCGAAAATTGTTCCGTCGGCTAAGACGCTCTGCTAACTATTTATGTCACTGTTCATCCTAGCCAGTTGAACCTTCATGGTGGTAACCTCCGTAGTCACGATATTGAGTGATTTTTGAAGGGGCGATCTTTGGACGTCTCAAGCTCGGTGGATTCTCTCACTGTTAGAAATTGAATGGAGGCCGCAAGTTTTAATTTCCAGCTGACGCTAACCGTCCACAATTTTTGGAGAGGGTAGACCGGACCACAAAGGACTCAAAATCCTCGTTACCATTTTTGCCAACAATCATCATCGGGTTGCTCGTCCCAGGCGTTGTAAGATCCACGCTCACGGAA
>JAQQFT010000036.1:0-34993 GCA_029582265.1 Zoroaster sp. YZ-2022 | reverse complement strand
TTATCTCGGATCTCAACAAGTCGGATGGCACTTCCAGAGCTCCATAGATGGGACAAACAAAGACAAACACAACATACGCCCGCCGCCCCACCCTCCCCCCACCTACAAAACCACAAAACCAACAAAGCAACATCCTCCACTGGAATTCGAGGGTAATTCCCTTTTCTCAAATAATGTACCATTCTTTACAAGAAGCAAGATTAAAGCCTACATATGAAAAATAACCTGTGTAAGTTGGAGCTTTTTTGAGTGCATCATTAGCGAGAAAATAGTGACAATGCATTCAGATTATTTTTATTCATTCTACAGTGGAATTTCTGTTTTTGGATGACGGAAATTCATTTGGAGAATTATTTAAAACCCTCCGAAGAGGGAGTGTTCCTGGAGTTACCGACACAAGTTAGTAATTACATTGTTACAAGAAAAAAAAAGCCACAGACGCCTGGCAGTCTATGATATCCTGGGTGGACCATTCCACATGTCTTAGAAGGGGTGTCAGTTCTCAGACCTGTGTAGCTTTCTTTTTGGGGTGGGAAAGTAATTGCTGCCATATGCCTGTGCACAAAATCAACCATCCATTGTGTACACATAAAGACCTACCCAGATCTAACCCTCTGATAAGTGGAACCATCTGTTTGGCATCTGGCTGTGCCCTTTGATCTCTTGCGGCATGCCAGTGCTAGGCATAACCCCCCCCCCCCAGACAGAGTGGCTGCGTTATGTTACATCGTGGAGAGATGTGGTTGAGAGATATGCTGCATAAGTATATGGCTGTTTGGTGTTTGCCAGGTCATACAGGAGAGAGCTACACTACACAGCCGTCGTGTGTCATCTGGGGTTGTAAATAATACTAGACCATAGCAGGGCATGTGGAAGTCATTTGATGTAACAAATTAATTGGGAATGCATAGATAATACTTTTAATATCATTAATAGGTGTGCCAGTGGCAAGTGGACAGGTACCACGTTCGAATAAAGTGGTAGGTACCTCCCTCGTCGGAGGGTTTTAATTAAGGCATCCATTGTCATCGTGCGAACAAACGTGTTGAATTATTAGCTGTGTTGATAATGCTTAAAGATGAGCTTTAAGCAAAATATCAATATTTGACTTTTCCACATTTTTAGGAGAGGTAATGTTTTAAGGAAACCAAAAAACATACATTTTTCTATATCAACCCAATGTAAAATAATGTAAAAAGTCATTTTGTCCCAACCCCTTTTGGCCACTTAAATGCAGAAAAACGTAAGGTCCACTAGGGGAAAACAAATGGCCACTTGTACGTTTACACGTGCAACAGCGCTGAAATTTTACAAAATATTTGGCCAATACTTGGGTGATTTTGTCCACTGAAGGGTGTCTATTGCAAGTGCGACATCGGAAAGGCGATTTCTAGACGTAAGTGGACCATTTGAATTCACCCAGTGAACATTAGGCTTTTCTAAAAGTGAATTTTTACAATATTTTACTGTGGGTTTAAATGTATGTTGTTAAGTTTGCTTTTGACATAACCTCCCACAAAATGGGGAAAGATCAATTATTAGTATTTGCTTAAAGCCCCACTATAAAATAAATAATTGTTTATCACGCTTATCCCCCTCAATAGCTAACCTCACGCCTACACACCCATCGAAAATTTATCACGCCTACTCGCCCCCAAGTAAATTGATTTTGAAGGTGTAAATAAAAGTGATATTTCAGACGTGCTTGATTCTGATTGGCCAGCGCGGCTGTCAACCTGAGGATTAAAATGCGGGGTCCCGCTTTTTATTATTTTCAGTTTTTAATTTACTGGTACTAATCATTGACGGATAAAAAGCAATTCAACATTGAAATATATTTGTTGCCGTCAAATCGACCCAAACACGGGCGATACATCTTTAAATAATGAAATACTGCAAAATGAGTATGGGACAAACAATACAAGCTTGACCCCCCCCCCCCAGTCCACAAAAAACAAGATCCGCCACTTGAGGAATTCGAGGGTAATTCCCTGTTATCAAATAAAAGCAAAGGTCATACATTTTGTAAATGCACCCATCCTTGATAAGAATAAATTTAAAAAACATTAAAGGCACCTGGCACTGGTATTTTGTCCAAATGTAGCTTTTGTCATAAATATATACATTTTTATGAGTGGAATGTGAATAAACAAGTAACTAAGGTTACAGAAATAGTGGTTTTATTGTATTTACGACTTTAGAATAGGCCACCCCTTTACATTGACACATGGTAGCGCTGTTCGTGACGTCATTCGAGGCGGGGATATTTGAAGAGAAAATGTGTAGTCTGGCCCCATACATTACGTCTGGGTACCTGATCGGTACGATGCGTCACCGAATCCGAGTAACCGAATCCGAGAGTACGACAATGAGAAACCTCAATCAAGCCTCAAACCATTTCCATATTTTAAATGAATAAAAAAGCAATATGAAGAATTATATATATGACTACTGTACTACTACTAGTCATGCTAGTGCAAAGAAAGCGAATCAATTAATTATGTAATTAATCTCTGAGTCTGACAAACCTGACAGAATGACACATTGGTCATTGCACTATAGTCTATACACAACTGTCAAGTCTGTCATGAACTGCCAGCACACATACTTACAAAATGTATGCCTAACCTGTAACCTAGTTTCAGATGAAACGACAACGTAAAACAAGGCCCAAAGGGGAAGCATGCAAGTTTTCACGATATAGGTGCAGCAATGCCGCTAGTGCTACGAAAACTGCATAGCGTCACTGCATAGCGCTGAAAACGACGTCGGACAGGACCACTTTGCCCTCGTTATCCTGACTTTCGCTGCCCATAACCGCCTATATTTGGGATCAGCTGGAAACAGATGCAGGCTGACCCCATCTTTAGTTGTTTTGTTGCATCCAGCAGCAATACACCTGGTCGGCATTGCTGGGAAAATGCCGGAAAAATGCCTTTTTTTATAACAAACCAAACCACACGTGTGTAAACACAGGCAATTCTCGAGGCGTCGAGGGGTCGATGTTCCATCAGCGGCGAATCCTTCCTCGAATGACGTCACAAAAAGGGATGGGCGGAGTCACCCTCCAAACAACTTCATATTGTTTTTAAACATATAAATCCTGACAAATAATCACTCAAACAATTTGTTTATTGTTAATACACATATACTTTATTGTTTAAATCAATAAAAAACCTATTGCCAGGTGCCTTTAAGATAAAAATAAAAACACCTGTGACAGTTTGAACTTATTTAATTGTGTCATGAATGAGGAAATAGTGAACATTTCATTGGCGGATCCGGGGGGGGCTAAGGGGGGCTGTAGAAACAAATACAAACGGTAAGGTATTCCCCTCATGTTTCCCCTCATTTCCCCCTCATTGTGCTTTATTTTACTCTCCCTTTGATTATTTCATTGTAATTTTTGTAGTACTGAAAAATTGTTCTTGATCCTCAGGCCCCCCCCCCCTAAAAATATTCTGGATCTGCCCATGCATTTGGTTTGTTCGTATTCATCCCAATGTGGAATTTCTCTCTTCGGATGACGGAAATTCATTTAAGGAATTAAGTAATGAATTTGTCTAAATTTATAGCACCTAAAACGGAAATCTTTCGAGGGATGATTGATACCATCATCAATTTAAGGGACAATTAAAGGGACAATATCATCACGATCTACAGGGCATGGAATCGGAGTGCTTTTAAGATTCACTCGGTGACTGAAAATAATACCCTATATGATAACGTCATATTACCGTTGCTGCTGCATAATGAGCCAGTAATTTTTGTTCACTATGTTCATCTTAAACTAGGACAGCGATTCCATGCCCTGTTTAAAGTCTGCTTTGATTGTGGCAATATTGTCCCTTTAATTTTATGAAATGTGTGAGCATTCATGTCTTTCGATATTTTATCAATATTATGTGTGTTTGACCATCACACAGATGCATTTCGTACTTTTGTTGTGTACTCGTACATACGTTGTTCACTGTTTGGATTCTGATAGCAGTTTCAATGTGCAGTGGCAGTTCTTCCCAGTTAAAGGGATAATATCGTCACGATCAGAACAAGGTGATGAATCGGTGTCCGAGTTTAAGATGAAGACAGTGAAAATTTCTGGCTCATTTATATGCAGCAGCAACGGTAATGTGACCTTATTGTGTGTGGTATTATTTTCAGTCACTGAGTTAATCTGAAACTCTAATTCCATGCCCTGGTGATCGTCATGACACTGTCCAAGTTAAGGCATTCCTTGCCATCGCGTGAACCAATCCTGTTGAGTTATCAGGTGCGTTGAGGGTGCCAAAAATGTGATCATGCGATCCACGTGACCCACTTTACAGGCCGGTTATATGTTCTCAAGATGTTCTCTGCATAGTCCACATGTATAACACGAGCACAATCGGGTACACATTGCCATTATGCTTTTTCGCTGCAACGCCATAACACCCTAAAACAAAAACGCCACAACAGCATCATGCCCCATCATCGTTACGGCTGCACCCCATCGTTTTTTGCCCATAGTAAAGGCTTTACCTGCTCAAAATCGTATATACCTAAACCCTCTATCCGATTACATAAAGAGTTCAGACATAAGAGATACCAACTATTGGACTCAAAATGGCTGGGCAGTTAACACTTCTTCACTGATATACCATCAATACACGCATCAGTGCACACTAATCGGCAATTATTTATGAGTCATTTCTTAGTCCTTGTAACTCTCAATAAGCCTTAATAATAATAATAATAATAATGTGGACTTATATAGCGCATGTATCCACCAAACTGGTGCTCAAGGCGCATTACATTACCCCTGCTCATCAGGCTCATAAATCATTCCTGAAAACCATCTCAGCTCCCTGGGGAGTATACAGCTCAATTGCTGCCATTTCAGCGCATATGGGCTAATCAAACACAACAACCAACTCTGCCCTCACAGGTACCCATTTACCCCTGGGTGGAGAGAAGCAATTATGGTAAAGTGTCTTGCTCAAGGACACAAGCACCCCGGTCGCGGCTGGGATTTGAACCCACATTCTGACGACTCGGCCATCAGAACACAAATCCGATGCACTAAACCGCTCGACCATGGCACTCCATGGCACGCCTTGTGCGCGTAACCTTTGACATAGTCTGGTACAATGACTCATGTCAGTGACAAGGGTATATTTAAATTTGAATTCGCAGACTTGTCACTGTTGCTATACAAAAGTACCTTTTTAAAAGCAGCTGGCAACTCAGGACTGTATGAAAACAAATTGCATCCGGATTTCATTAACTCTTCAATAATAACATTGATTAATTTTTAAACACGGTATTTTACTCTCTAAGGTTTAAAGTTCTGGAACGACCAAGCGCAAGACACTCTACAAAAGGCCCTGAACCGAGAGGCAACCCTCAACAGAAATGTTGCCAAAAACATCGTGTTCTTCGTCGGGGACGGTATGGGAGTACCCACCGTGACTGCGGCCAGGATTTTGAAGGGTCAACAGGTGGGAATGCCCGGCGAGGAGACCATCCTGGCGTGGGAGGATTTTTCTAGTGTTGCCCTTGCGAAGGTTTGAAACAGTTTCTTTTTGCTACGGGCAAGTTTAGTCAGTAGTTGGATTTGTTATTTGAGCAGGCAATCTATTTCATAGAATCACTCATTTGGAACCATTTTTTCTTGGCCAGTTTTTGCTCTTGGTGCAAGTGGCTAAAATAATGAGTGAACACACGTGTGTTCATTTCTCGGTGATACGACTAAGAGCCTAATTAGTCTAAGTTAATGGAATTAGTAATGTCAATTTCCAGCTGTTATAGGTAGCATATTCCGTCTCTCTAAAATATGAAGTTTTACGTTAATGGCGTTTCCGTTAGAGATATCTAGATAAGGGCTCACTATTAACGGAATTGTCCGCATAAAAAAGTATCTCGGAGCCCTATCCACCATTTTCACAATACATGTGCTATGGTGTATTTCGCGGGGAAAATGTTTGAATAGGATGTTTTCCGTCAGTGATAATGGTCTGACGATTTCCGTCTCAGTTTCCAGCGAAAATTGAACACCCTTTGACGTTTTCCTTTAGTAGGAGGGGTATTAACGGGACGATTTATGTCAATTATGGTAATGCTGTGGTTCTGTATTTCTGTTGAGCTTGTGTCCTTATTCTATGTTAGGAACGTCTTCAGAAGAATTAATTTCCTGACTTCAATGCTGACCAAAAACAAACAAAAAATAGACAACCTTAAAAGGAATGTACAACATTTAATAGTAATGGTGACATAATCTCTCCCTCGAGAAAGCTAACTTTTTTACACTTGTTTTACATGCCGCCTAACCACCTCGCCCCCAAATAAAAGGTCATGAAGGGGTCACTCTGAATGAACAAGTAAACAAAGGGAATAATGCACCTTCCTGGTAATCTGACATGAAAATTATGAAAACTTGCTCGTGTGTCGGTCCGAAGAACATTGTATGTATTTACTGTACATGTACACAGAATCTCGGCTTTTCCTCCACTTACGTATATGCTGCCGCGATGTAAACAAACGGGCCTTTCCGCGGTTTCGAGAAAAAGGGGTTCAGAGAAAAATGACTTTTAACAGTATTTCAGCGTGAGTTTAAGTAAACATGACTGTTTTTCAGATTCCTGAGGACCTTATCTATTGAAAAGTGGGGGTAATCTCTATTGCAAAGATTGTGTTATAATATTTCTTTAACATATACTGAACAGCAAAAGAAACGCAAGTCCGAGGACAGCAAAAGAAACGCAAGTCCGAGGTCTTGTCAGGTTTTCAAACAGAAGACAAACCATTTTGATTCTAATCACTCATTTAATGAAAAATGCTTTCAATTTGTGAGCTGAAAGTGACTGTTGAATGTGAAAATCTTGCAATGTAATTTCAACAGTCACTTTCAGCTCACAAATTGAAAGCATTTTTCATTAAATAAGTGATTAGAATCAAAATGGTTTGTCTTCTGTTTGAAAACTTGACAAGACCTCGGACTTGCGTTTCTTTTGCTGTCCTCGGACTTGCGTTTCTTTTGCTATTAAGTATATTTCTAAATTGTTTAAATGTCCCAAATCAATGTGCAGACATACAACACAGACGCTCAAGTGCCAGACTCTGCCGGTACAGCCACGGCGTATTTCTGCGGTGTAAAGACTAAATCAGGCGTGGTCGGTGTAGATGATCAAATCATCAGGGGCAACTGTCAGTCTGGATTAGATGCTAGTGTGGACTCAATCATGATGGATGCTGAGAAGGCAGGTTGGTATACCGGTATATTTCTTTATGAGCATCTCGTATCCCCTTACTACTTCATATTCACTCGATCAGTCATGGTGTATTCCTCGTCAATCTTGCCGCCCTTCTTCCCCATACTCTTCTAATTTCTCCTCCCCCCCCCCCCCCACCTCATTTTCTACTTTCTCCCCTAATAGCAATATTAATATTGGAATCTTATAGACCACGAAACCTATCACCGTGGGATTACCCCCTGGTCATGGGGCCAATATCAATTGTTATATTTTCTCATCTCCCTGAGTAAACCGTCCACAGTATAGTTTTGACACGAATGGAGTCATTGTAATTAAGATGGCTCGAATTAAATATAATCGACGCTCTGCGCCAAAATGCTCGATTTGCTCAGTTCTTTACAAATTGTAACCATCGTAAAGTAATAACTCAAACTGGCTTACGCATGATATTATGTGACTCGACTCGACTCGAACAATTAAATAACACCTTAGTGACTTGACTCGTCTCAATCCTGAATCAATTTGCCTGATGTCGACATTGCCAAGAAACAAACCCATTATGCTTGAGCCTCATTCTTATTGACCCTGTTACTCATGTTCTTAAAATTTTCCTCTCAAACACTCATTTCCCCTCCGTTTCCCTCTACCCTCTTTCTATTTTCTCCTCTTATTCTTCCTGGAGTCCTCGTCCGCCCATTTCACCTTTTCAACCCAAACAACTTATATCAGCTAACGAATGTCAAAGGTTGCCTCAGACACGTGTATTTATCTCTAATAACACTAAGGCAAAGCTACCGGGTTCATCACGACTACGAGAGTCACTCACGCCACCCCATCTTGTTTATACGCCCACTCGCCGGATCGGAACTGGGAGAACGATGCCGATATACCGGCTGCTGAAGCGGCGTTCAACTGCACTGACATCGCCCATCAACTCATTACACTCGGAAAGAATACGAAGGTAAAAGACACAATAGGCAGATCCAGGGTCTTGAGAGGGGCACACGATATTAGGGGAGGGTACACTGCCGGAGCCTTTAATATTTCTACACCCAATGTACACTTGAAATGAACCTGACCTGATATTTTTGTTCAATTTATCCAATAGTGTCCAACAAGTTGGTCTAGTATTAATAAATTGGTTCCATAAGCAATCATAGTTTCTTATTTACAATGGTTTATACAGGTGATATTAGGTGGAGGGCGTAGTGAGATGAAACCTAATGACGTCGCTGATGACGAATACCCTACTAGGAACGGTTCCCGCAAAGATGGCAGAAATCTTATAGGTAGTTATTCAGAATGCATACATTTTGTACATCATTTCCAATACGGAAATAACCCTTAGTTAATACTTTTAAAGGCTACTGAATAGGCATGTATGCATATAAACACCTGTGATGCATTTATCGTGTTTCTGATTTTTTATATAATTACCATAGGTGTGCGTCACTATGATTTTGTTTGTTTGTTTGTTTGTTTGTTGGGGTGTTTGTTTGTTTGTTTTTTAATGTCTGGAGTGGTGAGCACTTAATTATGTGCAAGCATTGTGGCGTTGGTGTTTTTTTTAGGACTAAACAAAGAGGGGGAAAGGGAGCCAAGAAAAGAGGAATTCACAAAGTAGAAAGATAACTATTGATATTGCGTTTGAACTGGGACAGATTATGGGTAGCGGGAAAGCAGATACATGTAAGGAATTCCAAAGTGCGGCAGTGCGTGGGAAGAACTGCATGAGTACTAGTACCTCTTATTGGGGACAGTTACTGTATATGGATGTGAGCAAACAGAAAAACGTGTAGTCTGGCCAAAGGTACGGTTAGGTAGAACAACCAGCGAAAGACCATTGGAGCACATTCAATGATGTAGAACATGCTCGGTGAAGCTAGAGAACGACATAGTGATAGAGGTTCCAGGGATGAAGCTCAGTCGTGTCCCACCAAATTAACAGTACGTCACTGAATTCTGTCATACTAAAGGTTTAGTGGCAAAAATGTGTACCACCTGTTTTGCCCATGTGTGTGATGGCCCCTTATTTTTAGACCATGGATCTGCAAATGTAATAACCCGACAACAAATGTAATGAATTATTATCTAAAAGTTTTCACAATTTTTGTGTATGCATATTCGCCCGAACAAGGCTAAAAGCTAATCAAGGTACGGGGCTACAATAGATGTATGGATATTTTATATACACTGTTACCAACAGTGTACACTGACTTTAATGTGAAAAAAATATCAAAGCATTGTAATGCGGTGTATTGACAATCAAATGACAATCAAACGACACTGATTAACCAGAAGGGTTAAGCCTTTATGTCACTATGTCGATCAAGCGCTTGGTTTTCATTCTGGTCTCTTGACCGAGTTTTCAGCGTTGCCTGAGGTGAGCGGGGACCGTGACCATAACGCAGATTCGTGTATTAGTTTGCTTCATTTTGTTTCCCAATTCAAACATCGTCCTGTAAATCTTTTTTACAGATGAGTGGAAGGCCAGCAAGGACGCATCAAAGAGTCATTACGTCTGGAATCTAGACCAGTTCAGTACGGTGGATCCCAAGAATACGGACTATCTTCTTGGTAATTATCATTCTCACTGCTGATCCCTGACCTTTGAATATAAAATCCTAACCACAATGTGCTTATCCAGCGGCAACGATTTCTTTGATGATTGGGTGGAAGCGTTGACAGAGATCTGACCTGACACCTTGACCTAATTGGAGTGTATGTAATCAAAATAAACTACAATTCCTTTTTAGGGGATGATATTTATATGGGGGTGGAGGGAACATTGCCACTACCGTCCCCCCTCAGATCACCGCCCATGCTTAGGGTAGCTAAATATGGGTTAATAAGATAATTCGTTCTCAGAACAGAAGGGAAGTATATGATGAAGACAAAAATGTTCTAAACACTTTGCTGTATGTAAATATTAATGGGAGAAAATCTTCGATTATGGGAACACAGCCTGATCCCTAATCGTATATTTTAGGCCTACATAATTTACGTAGTAGCATGGGTTCATCCTGCCCTCCAGAATCGACGCCTGTGTGCATATATTACATTTTGTCATGTCAGTGCCACAAATTAAAGAAGACCGGCAGAGCGTACGACCTCTAATAATACTATGGATGGTCCCAGTGTGTGGATAAAGGGGGAGGGTAGATCCCAAACATTACACCAAAAAGGGTGAATGAGGCCTGTGCAGCCCATTTCGTCGTTTGATGCTACATGCCTTTCAAGGTATTCCACCGATCCCCACCCCTACCCTCCGTTGGTCAATTCACATTGTAATTAGATCAAAACCTGTCATAAACCCAGACATGTTCATTATAAATTATTATAACTTATTATTTCTTAATTTTCCGATTTCATAGGTCTATTTGAAACTAGTCACATGCAGTATGAGGTCAACCGACTGAGCGATGTAGGAGGAGAACCCTCATTGGCTGAGATGGTGGAAAAGGCCATTCAAATCCTGCAGAAGGATGAAGATGGATTCTTCCTAATGGTAGAAGGTATTGTTAAAGCTAACCTATATTAAAATAAGGTGTTAAAACCACACGGGTGGTGTAAATTCATTCTTTCATATGCAATCTGTACTACCACGAGGTGGTGTTAACTTCACGGTTATCAATAGGAAAATTCAAAGTTGCTAATTCCAGTGAGCGCCCCTGAACCTCACCCACATCCTATACCCTCCTCCACATCCTATCCCCTCCCATATTGAATATATATATATATATATATATATATATATATATATATATATATATATATATATATATATATATATATATATATATATATATATATATATATATATATATATATATATATATATATATATATATATATGTATATATATATATATATATATATATATATATATATATATATAATATATATATATATATATATATATATATATATATATATATATATATATATATATATATATATATATATATATATTCAATATGGGAGGGGATAGGATGTGGAGGAGGGTATAGGATGTGGGTGAGGTTCAGGGGCAATATATATATATATATATATATATATATATATATATATATATATATATATATATATAATAGATAAATGTGGGGATGCTGCGTAGCACTGTAGAACTTAGAAAATGTGAATAGTAAAGGTGAAACAGTGCTCACCGTGCGGATAGTTATACCCGAGCTTTCGGTGTGATGTACCTTCATTAGGGGAATTAAGGCTTAATTCCCCTGATGAAGGTGCATCGCAGCGAAAGCTTGGGTATCTGGTGAGCACTGTTTCACCTTTACTATTCACATTATATATATATATATATATATATATATATATATATATATATATATATATATACATACATACACTTCCTTGCCCCGATTTCTAGCCAAGAAGGCCCTGCACATTTAGAAGAGAAACAATGCCAAGCATTACCGGAGCTAGTTCCTAAATTGGGCACAGACGGTAATCGAACCCAGACCACGGTGGTCTGAGGGGACAATACCAGCGCACTATCGAATCGAGCAGCGAGTACATTGGTAGTATTTGACTGCAACTTAAATGAATTATAGTATTAAAGGATATAAATTGGGTAAAAACTCATTCTTGTCTCCGGTGGGATTTGAATTTCGGACCACTTGCTTCTAAGTCAGTCGCTCTACTAACTGATCTGTCAGTGACTTGACGATCAGTACAAGAGTGCGAGACACAATACATTGAAGATGCATGGTTAACATTTGTTAACAACTTCCTGTCAGTGGAGGGCGCTATACATATTTTATGGAAGACGATACTTATGGATGTCCTTTACTAAAATTAACTCTCAATTATTTGCTTGAACATAACTATTCTTATTTTCTCTAAAATTATAGTACTTCTGACAAAACAATTTATCAGGGTGACGCCTGATGTGAATGTTTAATAATGTGGTAATTACCACATATATTTATATGTAAAATAAATATGAACTTTCGTACTCGTTGATCCACGTAATTGACAGGCGAGCGGGTAACAAACACTATATGCTACTAAGCAACTCAACACCTAAGATGAGATAAGGCCAAGTACCTTTTATAAAACAGCTTTTAGAAGGTAATGGCAATTCTATTATGCAGAAGAAAAACAAATCGCGCCCGACCCCGAGCACTAGCAAAGTAACCCAAACGCGACATTTTTCACATGACCAAGCCATTCGAAAAATTCGCTGAATTAATTATACAAGCACCTTTTTAAAAAAGCTTATATAAAATAATTGCATTTATGGACTGCATTAAACATATCGCAATCCTGAGGTCGCAGATTCGAACCCCCTTCAGACCAATGACATTTGCTCACTCAAGCATTAGAGTACAAAATACTTATGAAGTTTGTTTCTTTTCTGTGTACGTTTAGGTGGTCGCATTGATCATGCACACCATCGTGGAATGGCCGGCACTGCCCTTATAGATACCATTGCGTTTGAGGAGTCACTCGTTAAGGCGTTGGAACTCACCAGCGAAGAAGACACCTTGTATATTGTAACAGCTGACCACAGTCACGTGATGTCCATGGGAGGGTATCCAAGCAGGGGTAACCCTATTCTAGGTAACTGAATAAATTCATAAACGCAATAAACTTCTTCTTCCTCCTCGAATCACTGAAGCTCATCGCGCCCAGGTGTGGTTATCAATAGAATATCCCATCGCTTTCGATCGCCAGCAACGGTCTGCTGTCTCCTGTGGCAGAGCGTTAAAGATCGCCCGTGTTTGGGCCGATTTGACGATAAAAAAATAGATTTAAATGTTGAATTGCTATTTTCTGGGGCTAAGGAAGCTATTAACTTTCACTTGAGGCATTGAACGAAAAAATCCGCCAATGATTAGTACCCAAAATAAAAACTGAAATTAATAAAATGCTGTCTCACTGTTTTAATCCTCAGCTTGCACGAGGGCGTGTGCAGTCTTCTGATTGGCCAGCACAGCTGTCAATCAGAATCAAGCGCGTTTTAAATAGCGCGATTTTAAAGTTTCCGACATCGGAATTTCATTTTCATTTTGCATTTTTTTGTTCGTTTAACGATATTATCTTTCAAAATTCGTTTTAAAAATAGCTTTCAAAAATTACATTTTAACACGATGAATAGGGTTTGACCGTTCCAAATCTCAGTTATTTTAATGTCACCTATCTGTGTAGTCACTTATGATCTTCTTTCCCTAATATATTGGCATCTATTCCAGGCTTATACGACTTGTCTAACGGGGCAGACGACTTGCCTTATACGACCCTCTCATACAGCAATGGGCCAGGCGGCATTATTGAACAGGACAGCTACAAGTTAACAGGACAACGACGCAATCTGACGGATGTAAACACGGGTAAGAAGCAGACAAAACCTTGTCGTTTATTTCGATAAACCAGCACCTAAAAAGTGATTCTTCTATCCCCTGTAAATGCTGAATTTGTCTAACAATTTACATCAATATTGACATTAGGCCTACAATGCCCTAAATTATCAATTTTCTTAAATGCATATAAAGGCACCACCAGACTTACGCGCTGCGCATGATGTTTCGCAGGGTACAACTTAGCAATGTGTAAGCATAATCGTCGGTTTTCCGTTTTCACAATGCAATCCTCAAAAATAATAGTCATACTCTTTTGATTGTGTTTTATCTTCCGGACACCTGTTGTTACTCAGATGATACAGCTTTCCACCAATCGGCCATATTTCCAATCGCATCAGAAACACACGGAGGGGAAGATGTCGCCATTTACGCCCACGGACCCATGTCACATCTCTTTCACGGTGTCCATGAGCAGCACTACATACCACATGTTATCCGTTACGCTGCTTGTCTGGGGACCACGGAACACTGCGACAATTACGTCAATCCCTGTAGTGGATCCCCCTCGTCAAGCATAGGAGATCTCGCGAGAACCTATCTACTTCTCGTTAACTCTTTGGTAGCTCTTGTTTTCAGGTGCATGTAACACATAATACGTAACTTGATCGGTTAAAAACCTAATTTAAATGACATTGAAATGGTGACATTAAAGCTATGCATAGTGTATGTAAAATATTTTAAGGAATTTTCATAAACACATCTGTAGATTTATTGCTGCAACATTTTTATCAGAAAATAATAATTGTGTTGTGTTTGGAATAATTGTGTTTAATTATTTACTTTAAATTGTACGTCCACAAGATGGCCCTGGAGAGATCCTATGTTTAGAGTTTAAAGCAACTAAGAACATTTTGTATAATCTCAAAATTTATAATTGGTCACAATTTTATTTAAAAAAATACTTGTTGTAAAGTTGATTATTGTTTGTCTGAGGTACTCTTCTTTGGGGGAAAATAGTTCAGTAATTAGGGGTGTAACGATTCACTGATGTATTGATTATCGGGATACAAAAATGCCCCGATACGCATCACGATACAAAACTGCATATCGCGATTCTGATGATTTTTGGGTTCCCACAAAATTTCATCAGAATATAAAAAAATCCTGAATTTTGTTCAGACCAAATTTTGTTTAAAAATATTTGCACTTCATACCTGACATTTAGACCACAAAAGTCAGTGAAGGTTTCCCTGACAAAAATGCCTGAGCGCCGTCTTAAAAATGCTCTCCGTATTCCCGATATTTTATTTCAATATAGCACCCTCTATTGACTTAATAATTTGTTGAGTGCTGCATGATTTTACAATGTGATAGTCAGTTGAGGGCACTATACTATTTTGATGAAATAAATACAGGAAATTTGGGGAGTCTTGAATGATGATGGGTTCCCACAAAATAGACTTCATTGTTGACATTTTGTCACGGTACAAAATCACTGATTCGGTGGGCGAAATCTAAAGTAAGAATTTGTTATTTGTGAACCAGATTTGGTGTGCATAATAGTCAGTATATTGTGTGCATTGTTATGCTGATGAAATTTTGTTAGAATTTTGGACTCAACATTTTTACATATGATTGAACTTCTGTCAGTATTTTTATTTTTGCCGAAATTTAGTTTATAACAATCATTGAACATAAAACATTAAACAAAGTTGTTTAGAAAAACAAAAATCTGGACAAACATTTGTTCATTATAAATTCTTCCAAGCCTAATTTAAAGCAGGACATGTCTTTTTTACAGGAGAATGGTGTTTGTATTGTGTCTCAGTTATTGTTTCTTACAACATTAGGTATTATAAATTCAGAACATTACTGACACTTGTTTTTTTAAAGCATTTTTAGTATTCACGATACGTATCGTGATACGTATCGTGATACGTATCGTATCAAGGCAATTTTATCTTTAATTGTTTTGGGCTACACATTTCATAGTTTTATAACATCACTCCCATTTTAAGGGTTAAATTACGGTTTGTTAGCGTTTGGAAACAACGCCAATATTTAGGACCGTCCCATGTAACCCCTAAATATTGTTTGGAAGTTTTTATGTAGGGGTATTAATTTCACTATATAATTCATCATCGTTTTCACGAAGTGACCAATCCGTAAAAAATCATTATTTTTTGTCAAATTCAGTTTTGTAGATATTTGAGATGTATTCATTGTCGCCAACATGTGCTAGGTTTGAAGTGTTGAAACGTCATATTTTCGTAATTACGCTATTAATATATCTGGCGAACCACTTAGCTAAGTTGTTTTCCGTTTTCACGAAGTGACGAATCTCCATTCGCCACTTTATACATTGAAATACATAGCGATTGGCAAAATACCAAAGCGGGTATTGTTGATTTTTCGTTTTCACAAAGTGACGAATATGTTTGGAAAGTAATTCCTCATTAATTACAATCTCTATGATAAAGATAGTTATTAGCTTTAGCAAAATCTAAAATAATTAAAAGTCTTTGAAATTGCGATTTCAAAAACAGCTCAACTTCAAAGGCGATTATCTCAAAACTTGGATTTGCAGCTGTGTATATATACATATATATATATATATAAACGGGAAGCGAGCAAAGAAAAATTGGCTGATGCCAGACTCTAACCTGATATAAATTATATCAGGAGGGTGGCCTTAGCTTTCGATCCAAACTGGACCTTCAACAGAGGCTTTGACAAAGTACAAACATAAAAAACACATCCATTTATAGGGAAAAGGGAAAGCAAAGGATCATGGGGCGGGATCCAAAAAGGCGAGAAAACAGTAGCCAATTAAAGATAAGCATCAGTCTAGCAAAGCCAATAGGAGTATCAGAAGTGAACAAAGGAGGGATTAATAAGCCACACAATAGGTAGGTAAAACTTGTAGCTTTGCATGGTGAGGATGATAAGTAGGACTAATTGCGGTGACACCATGTGGAATCTCAATTGAGTAGTAATTAGTTCTGAAAAGAACTGGTGGTACAACTCGACGTTTCGATCAGTATGCTCTGATCGTCCTCAGGAGAATGCCGGACTCTGGAAAATGCTGCTGCTTAAGTAGACTGCTGGAGGATCATCCCATGAATGGATGCTGGAGGATTAGTTCGTTGAGGCGCGCAGGCGGGAAACTGTGAGACTATGAGACTAGGATCCTAGGGGTTGGGGGAGAGGAGTGTGTGCTCACTGAACTGAAACAATAGGTAGATGTGGCAGGTTGTGGTAAGGCTAGGGTAAAGGAGGGATTATTGAGCCACACAAAAGGTAGAGGTGGCGGCTTGTGGTAAAGCTAGGGTAAAAATAAGAAAACACACAAAGGGATACGACGACAAAAAAGGGGGGTCAATTACACCATACAAATTGAGATTCCTCAAATGAGACATAAAAATATCATTGCTGAAATTGTGTACAAGCCTCCTGATTAGTCAACATTAATTCATTTGTGGATGCATTGTGATACACTGCTCACTAAAATCAGTAGTGAAAATAAACTATCTTTCATAATGGGTGATTTCAACATCGATCTCCTCAAGCATGAGCATCACAACTCAACCAAAAACTTTGTCAATTCACTATTCAGTAATTTCCATCTTCCCTTGATTAATAAGCCTACTCGTATAACGAGCTCGTCTGCAACGCTCATTGATATCATTAGTAACAGTAATGACTTGCAGGTGTATCAAGGTATTCTCTTTGATGATACAACTGATCATAGTTTTTCAGATCACACAGTTGAATGATTCACCTTGTACTATTAGAGATAATTCTCCGCGTTATTACAGGAACATCACAAAACAAACCGTCTCAAATTTCAAGGAAGACTTGGCCATTGTTAATTGCAATTATGTGTAGCCTATTCTATTGATGATCCTAACTATGGATTTAATGCATTTACGTCTCATTTCTCCAGTCTGTACAAAAACATTTTCCGCTAAAGAAAGCTCAACGCAAGAGGAAGTTGAAATCCTGGAAGACAGACGGCATTTTATAGTCTATCAAATCTAAGAACAAATTGTACCCAAAATTCCTCAAAAGACCAAACGCGGAAAACGAAAACATTTATAAACTCTTTCGTAATAGACTGAATGCTGTGATCAAACAAGCCAAAATCAACTTCTTCGAGGGCAAGTTTTCCCAAGCTAAATCCAATATTAGAGAGACCTGGAATATCATTAATTCCATCCTAAAGCCTGCCAGTTCTGGAAAGACACGTGATTACACCTTCAACTGCAATAGTAAGCAAACAGGATATGTGTATGTGAGCGCCTAAATAAGTGTTTTGTAGCTACTAGTGTGTCTTCAGTTTTATACTAGTGGATTTCTTATTACACCTGGAATCTACTGGACGTTTTATGTGAGTATTGGTACATTTGTCTTCTTATAATAAGTGAAAAGCTGTTGTATTTTGTCTGTCTCTGCTGTAAGATTTTACTGTGTAGTGGATATCCATCTTGTATCTTCATTTTTTATGCAGTCAACCCTGACTTAGATTTAAACCGGCTGTAGCTTGAGATTATAACCTGTAGCTTGACCACAAGCCTTTTGTTTGGATCAATAACTTTGTGATCAGACAATGGAGGTCTACATTCTGTTTATTCTACTCTTGCTATCTGAACCATTGTGTCTGAGTGACTCATCTTTAGAATATTATACAGCATGCAACCTACAGCTTGTTTGCTACATAAAAAACAACAAATCCGCCATCTTAAATTTTTGAGTTATCCTATATCATATTATGATAATTCATCTGCCACCTTTCACCTGGAACTCTTAATTTCTGGTGACATAAACCCAAACCCTGGACCTGAAACACTGATCAACACACCCACCAACGCCACTCAGCTCCATAAAATTTCCTACAGCCGCAATGAACTACTCAATCTTCGCAATGCTCCATGTACTGATGCAGCTTTATCTTATTCAGCATTGAGTCAATTGAACTGTCTTGAAATACTTGCCAATCAACCCCAAACATACCGCCCCACACACAGAGGTAAAAAAAGCTGGTCGCCGTAGAATGGACAAACTTACACAACTAGCACTCCGGCCTGACCAACCCCCAACAGTGAACTTAACCACATCAACAAGCGACATTGGCATAACTTCATCTCCAAATGTTCATGATGAGTCTAAACTTCAGCTCTGTGTCTTGAACACTCAATCCATATGTAACAAATCGGATAAATTCATTGACTTTGTACTTCAAAACAATTTGGATATTGTTGCCATATCCGAGACATGGTTTAAACCTGACGATGACTTGCTACCCCGCGAGTGCACTCCTGCTGGCTACTCTCTCCATCATATCCCCAGACCAAAAAAGACCGGTGGAGGGGTTGCACTTCTCTTTAGGTCCAGTTTATCTGTCAGTATGAAAAATGTTAACATTGACTACCTAACATTTGAATCTCTGCATGCTGAGGTAACATGCAATTCTAGATCTGTTCGCCATATCGACCAGAAAGGGATGTTGATGGTAAACATGTAAATTTCTCCATTTTTCTCCAGGAATTTGAGAAATTAATTGTGGATTATCTCTTGCACCCATCTGACATTATTTTAACCGGCGATTTTAACATTCATATGGACATCACTTCAAACAATTATGCAAATCAGTTTAAAGATCTGCTCTCTGCTCATGGACTTATCCAGCACATCACAGCACCCACTCATCGATATGGTCACTGTCTTGACCTCATGATAACGCGTGAAAATACTTCACCTCTCATCTCAAATATAACTATCCATCCCGGCTTATCTGATCATTATGCAATCGTGGCAGATATGAACCTTAAAAAACCTCCCATACCTACCATTTCTGTAACTACTCGCCACTGGAAAAATGTAAATATCCAAAATTTATGTCATGATATTGAGTCTCAACTGGAAAATGTCAGCCTTGAAGATGGTGAGCTGGATTCTTGTGTCAATCTATTTGAATCTACTGTCCGTTGACATCTTGGACGATCATACTCCGCACAAAACTCGAACTGTTAAACTACAATCTGAATCCCCCTGGCGCAATGATGATGTTCGTGCTGCAAGGAAAATCCGCCGTCAACTTGAGCGAAAATGGCGTGACAATGGGAAACTTGGAGTACATCGGCAAGAATACATTGTTGAAAAGCTGCTTCATGAACCCAAAACTCCAGTGTTTCCATCTACACACTCCGATCAGGACCTCGCAAATGCATTTTCAAACTTTTTTTGACACAAAAATTGAGAATATCCGTCGTTCTTTTTCCCCAGTACCTGCCATTCTATCACAAACACCACCACACAAGGATCCACATTGTAGAATGTCTATGTTTGAGCCTACTAGTGTTACGGAGATCAAGAAACTCATCATGAAATCGCCATCAAAATCATGTAAACTTGATCCAGTACCAACTTCGTTAATAAAACAAAATATTGTTGTGTTTGCTCAGTATATAACAATTATTGTAAACATATCTCTTTCTTCTGGTTGTTTCCCTGATAGCCAGAAGGTTGCTCATGCTAAACCACTCCTGAAGAAACCCAATTTGGACAAGGACGTTTTCAAGAATTACCGACCGGTAGCGAATTTAAAGTACCTTGGAAAAACAATCGAGCGAGTTGTTTCATCACGGATCTCTGACCATGTTCGTGCTAATAACCTGTCGGACACATTTCAGTCAGCCTATAAACCATTTCATGGAACGGAAACTGCTCTTCTCCGCGTCAACAATGACATTTTATCTGCCATGGATGATGGAAAAATCACTGCATTAGTTTTGTTAGACTTAAGCGCCGCTTTTGACACGGTCGATCACAAAATCCTTCTCTCCCGCCTTCAATATCATCTTGGAATACATGACACAGCCCTGGATTGGTGTAAGTCCTACCTTTTAAATAGGCCTCAGCATGTTAGTATTGGTAACGCTATCTCCGAGTCTGTTAGTCTTGACTATTCTGTACCCCAAGGCTCTATGCTCGGCCCACAGTGGTTTACTGTTTATACCTTTCCAGTTCGTGATATCATTTTGAAGTATAATTTAAATTATCATGTCTACGCTGATGACACGCAGCTTTACATTACTTTTAAATCTTCTCAAGAACCTGCCGATTCGTGTATTACAACGCTGGAGAAATGTACTCAAGAGATTCGTAGTTGGATGAGACAAAACTTCTTGAAATTGAATGACGAAAAAACAGAATTTGGATCACGTCAGCAATTATCTAAAGTTTCTCTTCCATTTATTACAATTGGTGACTCGCAGATAAGCCCCTCATCACAAGCACGTAATTTGGGTGTTATATTTGACTCGACAATGACTTTAAAACCTCATATCTCCAACATTGTTCGCATATCATCATTTCATATCATAAATATTAACCGAATAAGGAAATACTTGAATAGAAGTGCTGCTGAACAAATTATACATGCGTTTGTCACATCACGGCTCGATAACGGGAATGCTCTCCTTTACGGTCTCCCGCAGAATCAAATATCTCGTCTTCAGCACATACAAAACACAGTAGCTCGTGTTGTGACTTTGTCCAGAAAGTCATGCCATATCACGCCAATCTTGAAAGAACTGCACTGGCTTCCTGTTTCACAGAGAATTGTTTTTAAACTTATGCTAATTGTTCACAAATCTTTTAATAGTATTGCTCCAATTTATATTTCTGAACTGCTTAAAGGTCCTATGAAATAGGTATTTTTTCATTGTATACAATAAAGTATGCCTACTGGAACATATATTTGTCATTTGTAATTTTTCCCCTCACGTTTATACCATACAAATATTAATTTATAAATTTAGGGGGTGCTTTTCGACACGCCCATATCCCCTCATTAGCATAAAATTCGTGACGTAAACTCAGGCAATTCCCGATCCGCGATCCACAGCATTTGCCCAAGTATGCGTCGTATACAGCGCACACTGCATGCAGAGTGTTGCTAGAGAAAGTTTCCTAAAGTTTTCTGTCGGGTTTGAAGCTTATTATTTTCGATAATGCCATCGAGGTGTGTCGCTGTAGGTTGCAGCAACACCACCAAAGACGGTGTTAGTCTACACTGATGTCCGTCTGATCCAAAATACAGACGTATTTGGACGGCTAAAGTGAAAAAGCTGACCAGAGCGAATTGGTCGGGACCGACGGAACACTCATTCATATAAAGTGCACACTTCGAGCAGACATGCTTTGAACGGGGCCTTCACAGCCAGTTCGGTATGGCTTATAAGGCCATGCTGCTGCCAGATGCAATTCCAACGATATTCCCGCTAAGTAAGAAGGCTGTGAAGGCTCCAACGAAGAATAGAGGTGTTTTTTTAAAGCGAGAAAGACTCAGGCTAAGTGGCCATTTAGTTATACTCCCATGCATAACACCGTAATGTTAGCATTGCCTTCGGTGTGTGTTCCGACCGCATGATGGGGGTTGCGCTGCGTTTCACGGTACATCCGTAGCTGGGTTATCGCTGTTCGAGTGCATGTTTATATTACGCAAGTCTTGTGTAAACACGTTGCCAGAATCCTTTAGGTCAATATGAGTTAAGTCTATACAATCTATGATACAATGGGGCTTAGTGTTTATTAACCGATCAAAGTCTGGCACCAAACCACATACTGCCTATCTCCACGAGAATGTATAGAAATTCTCTGCCTTTGTGTACTTCACGAACGTTTCGTTAAAACATCGACAATTCGGGGGGGGGGGGGGTAAATTTTTGATTATTAGATAAACCATTAATAATCCACTCGATTAAAAAAAACATTTAAAATTGTTTTTAATTCATACCAATCAATATAAAAGCACCAAAAAATAAAGTTTGGTAAATACACTCTTCACAGGACCTTTAAAGTATACACTCCATCACGCAATTTGCGCTCCAGCAACATGTCACTCCTAAAGGAACCAACTTCAAAACGGAACTGGGGTGATAGGTCTTTTTCTGTCGCGGCTCCGAGACTCTGGAATCATCTTCCAACTAAACTCAAATCTTGTCATAGTATAACTAGATTTAAGTCAATGCTTAAACCTCATCTTATGTCACAATTCGTCAAAGATGATGTATGTTTGTAATTGCATTGTAGGTACATGTATCTCAGTACATATTTGTTTTCTCCTATGCTATCATTGTAAATTGTTTGTATTCATGTTTTTTCTTTGTTTCCGCAACTTGAGCGCCCAGCAGGGTGGATATGTGCGCGCTACAAATCTTGGACGATTTTAACACAGGAGTTGTCAAATCTATTATCCATGAGATTAGTAAGCCTCTGTGTCATGTGTTCATTAACTCATTATCTTTTGGTGTATTTCCTAGTAAACTGAAAGCAGCCAAAGTGACACCGATTTACAAAAGTGGTGATCATTCTGATTTAAGCAACTACAGACCAATCTCAGATTTGTCTTGTTTATCCAAACTATTTGAGAAAATTGTGTATGATAGAACAATCAAATTTCTAAATAAGTTTAATCTAATTTGTGACAGCCAGTATGGCTTCCGAAATTATCATTCTACTTCTTCAGCACTGATCGACCTAACAAACAATGTAATCGATGCTTTCGAGGATAATAAATATGCCATGGGGATTTTTCTGGACTTATCTAAGGCATTCGATACTATCAATCATGAGATTATATTGCAGAAGCTTGATTATTACGGGATCCGTGGCATAGCACATGATTGGTTCGACAGCTATCTTAAAAATCGTTCTCAATGTGTTAAATACAATAATTCTGTATCTCACTTCAAAACAGTTACTCATGGAGTCCCCCAAGGGTCTCTCGTAGGACCACTACTTTTTATTCTATACATCAATGATATTTCAGCTACATCTGATTTATTCTCATTTATTCTTCACGCAGATGACACTAATATATTTATTTCTGATAAGCACCTTCCTACATTGTTTGATAATGTCAATCAGCATTTGGTTAATGTATGTGAATGGCTGAAAGCCAACCGACTCTCTCTGAACATTAAGAAATGTAATTTTATGATTGTCCATAGTAAAAGTAAGAACTGCAATAGTTCCAATCTCACTGTTCAATTATTAAATGAACTCATTCAACGTGTTGATAAAACTAAATTCCTTGGTGTGACGATTAATAGTACGTTGACATGGAATCATCACAATGATGAAATTGCTTGCAAGGTTTCGAAATCCATTGGTATTATGCATAGATTTAAACACTTGTTTCCATCTAGAGTTCTCCGTACACTTTATTGCTCTCTTATTCTCCCATACCTGAATTATTGCAATGTAGTCTGGGGAAACACATTTCATACACACACAACAAACTGTTCATTCTTCAAAAGAAAGCCATCCGTTTAGTTTCTAAAGCTCATTATACTGCTCACACAAATCCCCTATTCAAAGAACTGAAACTGCTCAACCTTGAAAACATTAACATATATCATCAGAACATCTTCAAGTACAAATTCTTCAAAAAACAACTCCACAGTCACCTCCAAGCGCTCTTTGAATTTAATTACAATATTCATTAACTACAACTTCAACTAACATTCATCTCCCAAAACACATGACAGTTTTTTTTCAACACACACTTCGATATACTGGTGCAACCAATTGGAACAAGCTTCCCAGTGATATCAGAAACTCATCAACACTTAATTTATTCAAATATAAAATTAAAATGTACCTATAAATAATTGTTCTATGTAAACTACTAATATGTGTATTATCTTAGTAAGTTTGTTAATTGTTATCAATGTATAGTACCCTATTTAGGCTCGTAAAATTTGCAGTTTTTCCGTGATAAGTGTTTTGTTGTTTGGTCTTGTCTTGTCTTGTCTTGTCTTAATAATAATAATAATAATGTGTGGACTTATATAGCGCACGTATCCACCAACTAAGTGGTGCTCAAGGCGCATTATATTATTACCCCTGCTCATAAGGCTCATAAATCATTCCGGAAAACATCTCAGCTCCCTGAGGAGTATACAGCTCAATTGCTACCATTATAGCGCATATAGGGCTAATCAACCAACTCTGCCCTCACAGGTACCCATTTAACCCCTGGGTGGAGAGAAGCAATTATGGTTAAGTGTCTTGCTCAAGGACACAAGTGTCACGGCCGGGATTCGAACCCACATTCTGCTGCTAACACCAGAACTTGAGTCCGGTAAGCTAGACCGCTCGGCCACGACACTCTTAAGGCATCCCCAACACAAGCAACCGCTTACCGGGACATGCCTCTATTTCATTCTTATGTCTAATAGGTTACTTATGTATTAATACTGTTTTCTGTATACTTTGACTTGAGAACTGTGAAATGGAAATAAATGTAAATGAATTTAATTGAATTTAATTATTCGAGAGGTCGCAGGTTCGAGTCCGGCATTAGCCAATTTTTCTTTGCTCGCTTCACGTTTATATAATATTTCAGGTCAGTTTCTCCCTATAAATCTACTTTGTGTACAACCACGTAAAAGGCTTGTGTCCCGTTGTGTGATCCTCGCTACTGCCGTTACCCATGTTGTTTGCAAATGAGCGGGGATAGATCCCTGGCTACTCGGCAGATATGGTTTGGCCTCTGACCTGGCCCCATAGAGTAATAGATAATTGGCATAAGTGGACCGCCCACCAACATAGGGGCTGACTAACTCAGTTGGTACAGCGCTCGTACGGTATTTGAGAGGTCGCGGGTTCGAGTCCAGCATCAGCCAGTTTTTCTTTGCTCGCTTGCCGTTAATTTAATATTTCAGGTCAGTTTCTCCCTATAAATCTACTTTGTGTACAACCACGTTGTGTCCCGTTGTGTGATCCCCGCTACTGCCGTTACCCAGGTTGTTTGCATCTGACCGGGGCTTGATCCCTGGCTACTCGTGGTTGGACATAGAATAAATATATATATAGGAAGAAACTGACCTGAAATGTTATATAAACGGAAAGCCAGCAAAGACAAATTGGCTGATGCCGGACTCGAACCCGTACGAGTGCTCTACCAAATGATCTAACCACCCCCTATGTTGGTGGGCGGTCCACTTTTGCCAATTATCTATTGCTCTATGGGGCCAGGTCAGAGGCCAAACCATATCTGCCGAGTGGCCAGGGATCAAGCCCCAGTTCAGATGCAAACAACCTGGGTAACGGCAGTAGCGGGGATCACAACAACGGGACACAGGCCTTTTACGTGGTTTTTACACAGAATAAATATATAGGAAGAAACTGACCTGAAATATTATATAAACGGGAAGCGGGCAAAGAAAAGCTGGCTGATGCCGGACTCGAACCTGAATCATTTGTGGGATGAGATATCCGTGTGTACTCTGCATGTAGCGAGTGATTTTCACGAGGCGTTCACACACATGTACAGTGGACTGAAGTCAAGTACCATACATAATTGCGTACACGCTTCCAACAGCAAGTCATTGTGCAAGTATGATGCACGTGTCGCGACCATTATGCACTGTCAATAGGCTACACAGTTTCACCCTTCTGGCGAACAATTAATTAAGGCTTAACCTGAAATAAGGAGAAACACAATAATAAAACTCAATATTTGTTTAACCTTCAAATACCAGTTGAGGACATCCTTACAGTTGTAACTGGGCCATGTACAAAACAAAACTAATATTTTATACCATTTAGTCCTATACCTCACAAGTATATAAAGTTTTACCTGACTGGCATTTATACCAACAAGTTTAGATAAATAAAATTACCCAATATCGCAGTAATACGTTATACAACTGCTAGGTAACATTTTACCCAACGTCTGTTTTACTTAATTATTAGGAGGTTCACCAGGAACATCTAAAACAGGGTAAGATTTTACACAACCTGTGTATTTTTTTCTCTCTGTGTGTAGGACAACAGATAACAATGTCCTTTTGCTTTGTGATGAACAACCAAAAGCAACAATTCTGAATTGATCATTTATTTTCAATGTTTTGATTTATATTTTCACGTTTTAACCATGTGCTGAATATCACATATATTTCCCGTCAATGACGTCATTGAAAAGGTCTCAGTTTCAACATAAAGCGACCCCTTATTTATGAGTCTATTATGTTTTTCTGATAGAAATATACATTATTCCAACAAAAGTGTACTAGAAAAAGTAGACCATGTGGACTAAAGCAGTAAGTAATACACATTTAAATAGGGCGTAGTGAATTTTGGAAAAGTTGGAATTATAAGTTCTGAACCCCCTTAAAAGATGTTATGGCAATATCTAAGACATTCCACCAAAAGAATTCATCCCAAAAACTTTGCCCAACCAAAAAATGGATTATACACTCACTGGCCATAAGTATTGCAACATCCCCAAAGTTCAGTTTGGAGAACTGTGTTACAATAATTTATTTTATTTTATTTACACTACTTAAGACTTCTTGAAAGTGCCTGTGTTTTGAAGTCAATGTTCTTTTTTACTGTTCTTGCTCGGAAATTATGTAATATACGATCGATGAAATCGGATTAAATGATCATCTCACCTGTTACTTGTAAAGTGCTATTTTGAGCATGTTGCAATACTTTTGGCCAGTGAGTGTATATTCCACCAAAAAGTGCTGAGTCATCGTTTTTGTGAAAAACATGTGTAAAGTTTCTGTTTGACATATCATTTTTATTTATTTCTTGTTCAAATAAATTATCCAGGCTCCAGAGACCTCACAAATAGATTCTCCAGGCTCCAGAGACCTCACAAATAGATTCTCCAAGCTCCAGAGACCTCACAAATAGGCAATTCTAAGATTTTTAATTTAATTGTGTCTAAATACGGTCATTTGGGGGTTAGTGTCATACCATAATGGCTTAATACATGTTGTCAGGGGTGCAAATGAACAATGTGTACCCCGGCATAGAATATTTTCATTCATCAGGGATTAATGACTGCAATTACAAACAAAATGGGCTCAATGGGTGCTAGGGTTGGTTTGTTTACTTTAAGCTGGTTACAAGTACATCCCTGTACAAGGCCATTGTATACAATGTGCAGGACATTGAAGTTACATGTAGTTGTACCACCATAACATGCCATGTTCTCAAAATATGGCGTTTAAATCGGCATTAATACCAGCAAAGAGAACCAGATCTTTGCAGTATTTGTTAATTCTACAGATTTTGCTGGAAATGTGCTCCCAACTAGAATGGACTGTTGTCATATCCGAGTCTTCAGTTTGAGATGTGATATAATAATTTCTGGTGATGTGAAGAGTTGAAGATGGATGAACTTTCAGATGAATGAAGTTTATTCACAAGTGGCTAATGAGATGATAGCAATTTGGCATCGGGCATACTATGTATCTCTCATAACGTCAGATCCTGATACAGTTGCTAAGAACATTAAGTAATTGTATGAAAATCGCAGTACATTGTACTACAGGACCAAAAACATTCAGTGGTGTACTTGGATCACAACTGAAAGAGCAGAGCTAGACTTTCAACCAATATCATCTCCCCACTTCCATATCTACTTGAATAAGTTGTGGTAGATCTCAGCTGGGATCAGCTGTATAGATGTGTGAGGTGCATGCAGGCCATTATCATACACTCTTAAAACTCCCGGGTCAAACTTTTGACCCTTTTGCCGGGTCAAATATTGTTGACCCAATTCTGGGTCAATTTGACCCAATTCTGGGTCAATTTTTCTTATTGGTGACGTCATGTCAGCAAATCAGCCATTTTGATTGGACGAAAAGGAATACGTCACGCAGGTCACATTTTTCCAACCGCCATTTTTAACTACGATACGATGTCGTTTTCGTCCCAATGATCGTTGGAGAATAACATGAGGGGTTGCTAACTTATGTGTGTTTTGTTAGCATGACCGATTATTCTTCATCCCTCTTTGAAAACATGTAATTTTGTTTATACATGATATGTTTATATTTCAGATCAACGGTTGATCATGCTTGCTATGACATCATGGTCAACCATCTACAGTTTACAATACTCAAGGGTCAGGATGATGAACATCATGTAAGTTTTTCTGCACTCAAACAATTAATTTTGGATGAATCCATGCCCCCCTCCCCACAGAAAAAAAAGAGAAATGGAAAAACAGGAACATGGACAGATTAAGTGTGGAAAACTAATATTACTTAAGGCTAGGTGTGTTTTTGGTTTATATTTCAGGAACCGGATACCCGGCTACCCGTAAATAATTTGTAAAACACAAAATACTCCCGAATGTATAAAATAACCAATATGAACACAAGTTTCTCTTGTTTAATTAGAGTCATAATAAATGTGGACTTATTGTAATACTTTTCCCGCCTCAATATTAAAAATGACTTGAACATAAAAATGTTTACAAAAATTGGAGACTTCCATTTGTGTGGCTAAAATATTTAAAATAGTCAATTTGTTTAAAAAGTCATTCATTCGTCACTGAAAATATTTCTTATTCAATTATTTTACTGTCCACAGAAGGCACAGATAGTCCAGAGTGTGAGTTTGCAGTGAGGCGCAACCTTGTTCCTTCCATTTTCACCATCAGAGTTAAGGCGGGTGAAGGGCAAAAGGCAACTCTATCGTCATGCCACTACAGGATGCCACCAAAGGATGCCACCAAAGGATACCACAGGATGCCACCACAGGATGCCACCAAAGGATGCCACCAAGTCATTTATTGACCGGAAAGGATGTGACTGTTAATAACCTATTGCATTTCAAAGTGTATTTTGGGAATCTGGTGACATCCCGTAGCATGCAAATCATTTGAAGTACACAGGCATAGGCCTAATGGTGCACCAAATGTGTAAAAGATGTGTTGTCATTCAATTCCTAGCATGCATTGAGAAAGCTTAAAATGTTTATTGTTTCTTTTTACATTGAATAAGTGATTAATTAGCCATCATTTTGTAAGCCTTGTGAATTCTTAGGCATGTATCATCACCATCTAAGCTGAGATTGTATTATTAGCAGAATCATAATTATGAATAACAATTTAGGAATTTCAATTTCTAGAAAAACTTAAACATTATATACATCGGTATCGGAATATATTGAATATACATGTATCTTATTTAGTAAAATTGTACTTATGTCATTGTATACAGCCCATCATATCATAACTAGACACAAGTATTAAACCTTCACACTTTTAAAATACATTTCTGTACCCTTTTTACTCCAGATTGGAACCATTGAACACTTATCATACAAATGTATCACACAAACAGCCACTTGTGCTACCGCTACGAGGTGTGTCAGAGTCTGTATAACTTTGTAATCCAATGGCCAGGTGTGGAGGTTGATCTTTTCTTCAAAGGAGTTAATGTATGTTTCAAATTAATTTATATGGACCTATCCTATCTGTGGCAGTCTGCACCTTCATGGGAAT
This sequence comes from Zoroaster sp. YZ-2022, assembly GCA_029582265.1. Taxonomy (NCBI): domain Eukaryota; kingdom Metazoa; phylum Echinodermata; class Asteroidea; order Forcipulatida; family Zoroasteridae; genus Zoroaster; species Zoroaster sp. YZ-2022. Next base: position 5,120 of record JAQQFT010000036.1, on the reverse strand, counting down.
TGTTTTTTCAGGACCTTAAGACACATCTAGGTTATTCAGTGTATTTTTTAACATGTTAGAACAATGATAGTACTGAGGAATTTTTTTTTTGACTGGACCCAAAAATCCCCACAAGTGTGTAGTTATTATAAAACAATATCTGTTGGGTGATCTAGTAAAATGTATTTTACTGACTGTGAATCCCTGGGAGTTGGGCCATGTAAACATTAGTAAACATCCCCCAGTCTTCATTGCGTTCATATTTATTTTTATGCGAGCATTGGGATAGTTCAACTTAAGTACTGAGTACTGACCATCAATTCCATAAACACAAATTGGTGTAAAGATATTAAAGGGACAGTGTTGTCACGACCAGAGCAGACTTTCTACAGGGCATGGAATCGGTATCCTAGTTAAAGATGAACACAGTGTCTGAAAATTACTGGCTCATTTATGCATCAGCAACGCGAATATGACCTTATCATGTGAGTATTATTTTCAGTCACTGAGTTAATCTAGAACTTGAACTCTGATTCCATGTCCTGATGATCGTGACGATATTGCCACAATAACTTTAAAATGACTATTTATGAACATGTATTTTAAACAGTTAAAGAAATAAATACATATAACAATCGGAAGATCATTTCATTATTGTTTGTTTCTTTTAATTTTACAGTTATCCTTTCAAATTACATTGTGTTGTCTCCTAGGCCGTCCTAACAAGGTAAGCATGTGTTCCTTATAAAAAGATGCACTTATTTATGGCAATTTACTATAGAAATTAACAGTTTCAGCTGAATGTTACATACAAAACAAGAAATTTGTTTTATTTGATTGTTTGCCATAGATAAGGCTTCTTAATACATGGAATACATGCTTATCTCTATTAGACCGGAATCCGGGTCAACATTAATCTGACCCGTTAGTCCGGGTTGGATATGACCTGACCCTTTCCGCGTCATTCTGACCCGGGTCAAATAAACTGACCCACCTTTTCGGGTCATCCTGACCCGGAAAGTGTCGGGTCATATCCAACCCGGAGTATGGGTCAGATTTGACCCATTCTGGGTCAAATCTGACCCGGGAGTTTTTAGAGTGTAGGGGAGTGGGATGATGTATTGTTATGTAAGAACCCGGTCCTCTCTGCCATTCCCAATGGTTGACTTTGGCACAAAGAAATCTATGTCTTGATGTTCATACTCCACGTCCAAGTGTTGCACTAAGACGACTAACAACAGCTGTCATTAACTTCTACGCTCAAAGCTGATTAAAAATCACATGTCATCCATTATTGACCAATGGGCCTAAGAACCTTCATAACACTTCAGAAAGCTCAATGCCACAGAGAAGCGCACTGCAAAAGCCTTCCATGCTCACCCAGAGAACCTTCTTCTTGCTATGTTTGCTGACGAGGATCCAGACATTCTTCAAGATGCTGTCACCCATGTGTCAAAAGCACGCCAAACATCTGGACAATCAAGAAGCAATACGGAACATAAAGTGACGAAAACTTTGAAGATGTACAGATTGAAGGATACAATGACGATGAAGCAAGCGGTGAGGAAGATTGAATAATATCCCCAGGATAAATCAGTTTGGCCCTTCAAGGTGCCCACCCTAAGATTTCAGGCAAAGACATACTGACATGATTGACTGGAGAAGGATCATATCACAACCCCACCATTAATTTCAAACAAAACGGATCAAGAAATCATGGGTATGTAGACAGCTCCCTCATCCCCTCCTCGTGTCAAATTATCCTTGTCACACACAACTGTGTCACACACAACTGGTGGAACGTGGAGTGAAACTCGTATCAGAGGCCAGCCGGGCAGTTCATGAGACCAAAGAGACAGCTTTATCAGGCAACGAATAGCATCCAGATAACAAATAAAAACATTTTCTTCAAAGAAAGACTTCAGTTCCTACATATAGCCTACTGTAACTTGCAGACTCAACAATGGCTAAAGTGCTCTTGATGTGTTTATTGCATACGTTTCTTTTACCATATAAATTCAAGTTATTTTATTCAAATTCAAATTATGCGTGGGACATCTCTGGAGGTTATTTGTATCTAACTTTACAAGAAACATATTCTCAAAACATTCTGTACAGGTAAATTGCAACAGAAAACACTTTTCAAAAAGTGCACATTGCCATTTGCATCCCTGACATAAACCATAGCAGTATGACACTAACCCCAAATGACCGTATTTAGACACAATCCAGAGACCTCTTAGTGTACTGGAATTAAATTAAAATTCTTGGAAATGCCTATTTGTGAGGTCTCTAGAGCCTGGAGAATCTATTTGAACAAGAAATAAACAAAAGTGTATTTCCATACATACAATCAAGCAGAAAACAATGACTCGGCACGTTTGGTGGAATATATAATCCATTTTTGGTGGAATATATAATCCATTTTTTGGTTGGCAAAGTTTTTGGATGATTTGTTTTTAATTTTTGTTTTTGGTGGAATGTCTTAGATATTGCCAGAACATCATTTGTTAAGGGTATTACAGTTTTTCTCAATCGCTTACACACGATTACTACAACATTTATCCTTTCCTAAATAGTTAACACGTGCAATTAATCACTGTATTCGGTGTGCTAAACATCAAATATCGCCATCAAAAGGCAACACTGGTTGTAAATCTAAAGAAACCGGTTACAAAACCCCGGACGTGCATCAAAAATCAGACAAACTTTCACAAAATGATTAAACATTATTATTAATAATTCTAACACCGATGTCATAATATGAACATACAGAAATATATATTGATGGTACGCACATGGGTTAATTTCATTTTATTGTGATGTTCGAACAGAACAACCAATATAAAACAAAAGCCAGGACGATCAAATATCAATTTATGGCGTAGTGTGTGAATATATAAACGCTGTCAGTTTGATGGGCTACGAGACAAGAGTCTTCATGGATTATCATGTCGATCATTTCTTTCCGGCCACAAGTTCTCATCGACGTCGCAACGAATATTTTCCCTCGCCAAACATCGGGGGAAAAACCGTCTTGCGTGGCGGATCCATGCCTGACAAGCTGCGTCTTGGATGTCTTCGCATGCTTCCTCCATGGCTTGCAAAAGAGTGACCCGCTCGTATGGTCTGCGATCATACACTTTCCACCGCCATGATGAAAACAATTCCTCGATTGGGTTTAGGAAGGGGAGTATGGTGGGAGAAAACCATAGTGCATCGTGCATGAGCCTCAAACCATTCCCGCACAGCGACCGAGTGGTGGAAACGAACATTGTCCCACACAATAATATAATGAGTATCTTCGTTGGGTACGAGTGTGTCGTAAAACCCATCTAAGAATTCGATCAGTCTTTCAGAGTTATACGGGCCTAATCTAGCATTATGGGCTTGGACGCCATTTCTAGAAATGGCAGCACACATCGTTATGTTTCCACCACGAAGACCAGGTACGTCAACAGTAGCTCGCTGACAAATGATATTTCTACCTCTCCGCCTTCTCGTGCTCAGATTGAAACCGGCTTCATCTATGTAGATGTATTCATTTGCGTTCTCATCCGCATCAAGCTCCAGTATTGTCTGTATGTAAAAAAAAAAGGAACATGAAAATACAGAAGTAAATTATGTGCACCATGTATTGTGCCCAAGCATACTGCCCTCTGCACAGGTGAACTTACTTGCACATAACGAAACCGCATCTCCTTCACCCGCTCAGAGTTTCTCTCATACGGGACCTTGGTCACTTGTTTCATTTTTATTCGATGTCGCTTCAAGACACGATCGATGGTCGTCAAACTGACACTTTCAATGTTTTGAAATGCGTCATGGTCCTCTGTAATCCGTTGTTGAATTTCTTTGAGACGGATGACGTTGTTTTCCAACACCATGTTCACGATGATTTGCTCCTGTTGTTCGGAGAAAACCCTACGTCTTCCTCCTGAATGAGGCAATTTCTCAATTCTGCAAAAAGGAAAAGTATACGTACAGATTTGGTGTCAATATTTACACGAAAATCATGTCCAAGCGTGACATTTTATAAAGTCCTACATTTTGCTCACCGATTTTCATTTCTGTATGTCCTAACGATTGAAGCTACCGTAGACTTGGGAATATTTGGTTGCACCCGCTGACCAGCCTCTCTCAATGTCAGCCCACGGTTTATTACATGATCAATTATTGTTGCACGAATCTCGTTGGACAAAGTAGGTGCACGTCGCCTTCCCCCTCCTCGTCGTCGCCTTCCCCTTACCCTCCTCGCATTCCCACTCCCCGCGTCCTCTCCTGCCTCCAACATCAGGCCTAACTGCGTTGCGTGCTTCCTGCTCCATCATCATAATGTTCTATCCTGTTACTCATGGGTCATTTTATACTATCAAAAGTGTTCGATTACTGAAAGACTCCTTGTGTTATTTCAAATCAGACAATGTGTTAGTTACACATGTGTGTGGATCATTGCAATATTACGTAATGTTGTTCAAAATCGTTGGAATGTGTTTCGATTTAACTGCAAAGTACAATCAAAAGAATTCTGTGTTAAACGTACGCTTTTGTATTTAGCGATTTGCATTAAAGCGTTTGTGCAGTGAAAACAACCTGAAAGTATTTTAAGTTTTGAACAATGCATGCATGGTTGTGAATGACGACGTTTACATTCTTATTATTGTGGCCTTAGATCTACTAATCGTGTGTAAGCGATTGAGAAAAACTGTAAGAACTTAAAATTCCAACTTTTCAAAATTTCACTGCACCTTAATACACATGGTTTCGAAGTTAATGCAATGCCATAAACTCAACGAAAACTGTCCTAAATCTTATTTTAGCTTTAAGTTCCAAAACGCAAACCCAACATAGGCCTAAATATTTTCTAACAGAGTTGATACTTGTGAAACTTTAGACAGATTTTCTCGGGTGAAAATGGCGATGAAGTCTAAAGGTGATGATTTCATTGATGCCATTGTTAGTGTTACATAAGATGTACATGGTTGTTTTATGTTACTGTTTATATTTAATTATTGTACTGCGTGTTGTAGCTCTATGTAATAACTTAGGATCTTTTGCATGAGGCGACGTCTGGTAGCAATCGTCAAACAGTCGTGTTTTTGGACGGAAGCTTAGCATTTCAAATTTTTAGTCGATTTAAA
>JAQQFT010000359.1:5000-25000 GCA_029582265.1 Zoroaster sp. YZ-2022 | reverse complement strand
ACCTAAATGAAAAAATAAACGTGAAATGAGCAAAAAACAAAATGACCCAAAATGGGGCCCCAAAACAAATGAGCGGACTGAGCAAAAAACGGCAAATGAGCAATGAGAAAATGAGTAGTTATGGGCCTATTAAACTATTTCTTCCGTTTTTTGTCAGTCGGAGATTAACAGGGGTTCCCCAACGAAGTTATTTTCGGTTGTAAAACCCTTTCATGCTTGTCACCATTTCGGCAAAACCCGGACGGAGATAAACCTACGGAGGCATCGGAACATGTAAAAAAAGAAATAAAATGAATAAGTTGACGATGATTCTGAAAATTAAAAGCTACCCAATCGGACAATTCTGACATCGATAATTCTAAACCCCGGGTTTTAAAAAAAGCATGATTTAAAGATTCGGAAATATAAACGGAAACTGAATCTACGCAGGTTTAAAGACAAAGATTTCGAAAAAGATGATTCAGAATGATACGGGGGGGAATTGACGAATCATGGGAAAGGGATGAGTCAGTTTGAATAAGAAAATCCCTTTTTTCGAAAACGGGTTTGGGAAGAGGCTAAAGTTTACTAAAGGAGATTGGGGGAAAAATATAAAAAAGGAACCGTCAAGGGGGGTATGATTAAAGATCCCCAAAGGGAAAAAACCCAAATTTTGGGAAAACCCCTTTGGGCAGTCAAGCGAATCTTTTCAATAAATACAAGGATTTTTGTCAAGTTACCTACATCTAAAAAAGAAAAGGGCCCTATCGGGATATTGCGGAAGATCTCGAAAAAAGAAAAAGGGAGGAAGAAACAAAGCCTGGGGTAATGCCTAAACACCATCCCAAATTTGACGGTTTCAAAACCAACTAAATGGGGGATGAAGAGAATAAAAGGATGGTAAAGATTCAATGAGTAAAGACTAATGAGAAAAAGATTAAATGAGTAAGACTCAATGGTAAAGACTGAATAGTAAAGCCCTGAATAATTAAGACTGAATGAGTGGGGGCTAAAATAGTAAAGCCCAAAATAAAAAAAGACTGAATGAGTAAAGACTCAATGAGTAAAATTCAATGAAAAGACTCAATGAGTAAAAAATTCAATAAAAAAATTCAATGAGTGAGACTAATGAGTAAAGATCAATGAGTAAAGACCAATGATGGTTAATAAAAAAGATTCAATAAAATTTTAAACTGAATGAGTAAAAAACCAATGGAAAGACTAAGGGAAAAAAGACTCAAGGGAAAAAAACCCAATGAGTAAAACTGAATGGTAAAGACTGAATGAGTAAAGACTGAATGAGTAGAAAACCAATGGTGGAGACTAAATGGTAGAGACTCAATAGTGAGACTCAATGAGAGGGGCTAAATGAGTAGAGACTAAAGGTGAACTAAAATGAGTGAGACCCCTGAGAGAGCCCTCAGGCCCGATTCAAGACATCACTCAACGTCATCCCCCTCACACTCCAGTGGGGAGGACTCAATTTAACCCTAAGGGAAAAGGAAAGGGTTTCCTCGCCCTCATTGAGGTATCCCCCAACCTTCGGAATAATGACATTTTTTTTATTAAAAGACATTCCTGGGGTTGAAATTGATTGAGGTCAGCCTGCACTTTTTGACTTGTGCTTTTTTGGGGCAAATTAAAAAAAATGATAAATGGAATCTACATCAAAAGGCCCAAACCCTTTTTCTTACCCAAAATCAATAACCATGAATGAACAATGAAAGGTCGAAAATTGTTGGTAGCCCCGGGCCCCTGTTTTTACTTAAATTCAAAAGATCTAGGTCGGCCTGGTCTTCTTTTGTACCCCCCAAGTGAAAGGCCATGTCAAACAGGCAGTATTTTTGGGAGCTTGAAAGTCAATACTTACCCGAACTGGTTGATAAAAAAAAGAACTTTGGGAAAAGAAAAAAATGATTACAAGTTTTAAAACCCAAAGGTAAAGCATGGAAAAAAAGGGGCTGACAATTTAATTCTCAACAGGGGGTTGTGAAAGGGGTTTAAAAAAAAGGGTTAAAAAAAGTTTTGGGGACAACATCAAAAGTGGGCTAAAAGGTTCTGGGAAAAGGAGGGGAAGAAACCAAATTGACTGGGGGGGGTAAAAAGGACACTGAGCCTGATAAAAAGCCCAAGTTATTGCATCAATTATACCAGCCTCAAACCCAAACCCTAAAACGAATTTGATTTTGGGCGATAATCACACCGGGTTTTGGGGTTCCTTTTTTAATAGAAGTCTGAAAAAAAGAAAAGCATGCAATGGTTTGTAAAACATGACACCCCCAAAAAATTTTTTAAAACAGGAACTTTTTCTTAATCTTTTTTTTAATTGCTGCCCCAATTGATCAACTAATTAAATACAGATGGCAACATTTTTTTGTTTTGCAGATAAAGTTCGTCATAAACAGACACCGATCCCGATTTTAAAAATGCTGGGGTTACCCCGAAAAAGTCTGTCGGGGAAAAAAAAGTCTCAGTAAAAAGCTGTTGTTATGGCAAACATCAAATGTGGGAGGCACAATCGACAGTTCTAAAAATGCAAGCAGGCAAACATTTTTTGGGGTTGGAAATTTTAAAGGAAAAAACAAAAACATGAATAAAAGAACAAAAACGAAAACTGGGGTTTTTTGACCTGCAGCACAAAACTGGTCAGCCAAGATTGCTAAGATTAATAAAACCCCTTAAACCCCTTTTGGGACCAAAGAAATTTTGGAAGCCTTACCCCCAGAAAAGGGCCCGGCCCCCGGGGGTTTTTCCCTTTGTTATCTGGGTTTACGTTTGTTAAAAAGAAAAGGCCGGTTACCCTGGGGTTCCCCGCCTTATCGGGGGATAACAAAGCAAATTTTTTCCTTTTCCTGAACAAAACAGTAGTAAAAAAAAAACAGATAGTTAAATTTTTAAAAGAGTATTGTGAAATTTTTGGTAAAATTTTATTTTAAAGGACGGCTAATCATGTGAAATTTTAAAAAATGTAAACATACCTTCATTCTAATGGTGAAATGTTGTTGAATCTTTGGGATGTGGTTGCTTTCCCCCCAGCCCCTGACTGGGGGGTAATTCATCGTCATCCTCATCACGTTTAATTCCCCCCATCAAAATTTGGGGCCCCTTCGCCCCCCGCACGGTTATGCCCAAAACTGTGGCCAATGATCTAAAGTCGTTTTTAATTTTGGGAAAGGGAACCCCAAAACAGGGGAACATCCTTTTTAAACACCAAATGTCTTTTTCAACTGTTTTTTCCGTAGGGAGGAAGGGTTGTATCTCCCCGGATAGTCGAAGCAAGCAGGGGGGCCCCAGCAAATATGGACGACAAGCATAACCAGAACTTGATAATCCAAATTTGTATGTTCAAACTGCCCCCTTTTCACTGTTGTAAAAAATTTCAGAGTCGTGAACACCCCGGCCATCAAACAACAATGTTTTAAATTTCCCAAAATTTGGGCCACCCCCCCTGCACATTAATGAAAAGAAACCCTTTTCGTTCCTGAAAATTTCCCTTTAAAGCCCCCAGGAAAAGGGAGGTAAAAGGGGACAATCAATTGAAACCCAAACCCCCGGAATCCGGCCGATCCCCCCAAAAACCCAAAACCTTCACCTGCTGGAGCATGACACCTCGGGAAATGTAATGTATCTTTTTTTTAATCGCCCTTGTTGGAAACCTTCTTGATTATCCTGCTTGCTGATGATTGGAAATTCCACCCCTCACCACACCCCCTTTTTTAAATGACCCCAGCAAAAAAAGCGAAAGTCAACATCGGCTGAAAGTCTACGGGAATAGGTCCCAAGGTTTATTAGGGTAGCAAATTAATTTTTTATGTTTCCCAACAACTCATAAAACGCATCCTTGGTCAAACGGTATCTTTGTCGGAACTCCCCCCATAAACCCCACAGTAAGGTAAAAAAAATTCCCCGTCCCCCAAACTTGTAAATTTCTACATCTTCATGTTTTTGTAACCACAAAAACCCAATGTTTAGACTGACTGGGGAAGACTAAAAAGGGGCGGTTCCCCCCTTTGCTTTACCCGGGGAACACTTTTGGGGAAGGGGGAGGTCTTTGAAAGGGAAAAAATAGGTGTCGACCTCCCTCAGTAGTGCAATTTTCCTCAATGAGATGGGGGTGGCCCTTAGTGAGGATGGGGGTTCCTCGGAGTGTGTAAAATGAGGAATCAAAGAAACGGGCCTAAACCAAAAGGCCCCCAATTTTGTTAAATTTAAAAAAACCCAATAATAATAATACTTAATGGCCCCTGTAAAAAATTTTTTTAAAATCCCCTACTTAACAGTAACGTTAACAGTAACGTTAATTCTAGAGACTCAATGGAAAAAGACTCCGGAGTAAAAAACTCAAAGTAAAACTAATGAGAAAAAGACTAAGAGAAAGACTCAATGGAGACTCAATAAAATTCCAATGAAAAGATTAAATGGTAAAGACTCAATGAAAAAAATTCAATAAAAAAAATTTCCCAATGAGAAAAATTCAATGAGTAAAAAACTAATGAGTAAAGACTCAATAAAAAACCAAAAAAAGGGATTCAATGGTAAAGACTGAATGAGTAAAAAACTCAATAATTAAAAAACTCAATGAAAAAAGATTAAATGAGTAAAGACTGAATGAGAAAAGACTAATGAGAGAGACTCAATGGGGGGGGGAAAACCCCAATAGTAGAGACTAATAGTGAGACTCAATGAGTAGAGACCAATGAGTGAGACCAATGGGGAGACTAAATGGGGGAAAACTCTAGTAGAGACTCGGGAGGGGAGCCCAAATGAGTGAGACTAAAGATGAGACCAATAGTGAGACTAAAGAGTAGAGATCAATGAGGGGAGACTAATGGGGGGGGAGACTAAAGGGGTAAAACTCAATGGTGAGACCAATTTTCCCAAAAAGGCCCAATTTGTTAGAATTTAAAAAAAAATAATAATAATACTTAATTTTTTATTTTATCAAATTTTTTTCCAAATTTTAAAACCAAATAAAAATCTGTTAATATATTGATGTAAAAGATTGCTTTGGTTTTAAAAATTAAATTTAAAAATCATACCTGAATAGCTTCATGTACAAGTCTTTTTTTTGTCTGTTTTTCCGTTTTTTGCCCCTCCCCTTTCTATTTCCCCAAGGAAAAAAATCATCAAAAATACGTTGCGCTTCCCATTTTAAAAATTTATCAATCTATTCTTTTTTTTTTGTGTGGAGGGAAGGTATTTTTTTGGGCAGTTTTTTGCAGTATTTTTGAGGGGGGAAATAAATTTTTTTGTTAGTTCAGATGAGGGTGGATGGGGCCCAAAAAAATTCATTTCTTAACCCAAATTTTGGATTATCCCCAGATGATAATTTTTTTTAAGACACGCTCATTGCACTGGGGAAAAAAAGGGGACCCCATAAAAAAACTCCCCCCACAAACCACCCGAAATCATAAATTATGCTCCCTTGCCCCTTTCGTTTTTTGTGTGAAAGTTTTTTTGGAGGGGGGAGATTTGGTGGAGTTGGACCCCGGAACGTGTCTCACGAAAAGTAGTGTGCCCCTTTTGGGGGAAAGGAGAAAGGGTTTGTGTCAGTTTTGTGGGAGGATATATTTTTGTATATAGAAAAAAGAGAAACCTTTTTTTGGAAAAAGGGGTTGAGCAAGTTGGGGCGAAATATGAGTTAAAAATTTCCCGTCTTTTATACTCTCCCACCCTTTCCCGTCGCCGAAAAAACCAATCAAAAAAAAAGGGGTTTTGCCCCATAAACAAGATAAACTTTCAATCAATCAACGATGTCCATTCTTTTTTAAGGGCCACATGTCTTATACGCCCAATTTGGCACATTTCAATTTGATGAAAACGCCCAAGACAAAACCGAATATCAACCTACGCTTTGCGCATTTTTTTCCTTTCCACCACAAAACCGCACACCCCATATATTTATATATGTAATATGTATAAAATTAGATAGAGGGAAGGGGGAAAAATATTTTGTGTGCAGTTTTGGGGGAGGGAGTCAAACCCCGGGGCCGCGCCCCCAATGTGAAAAAAGTTTTGGGTTGGGGCCGCATTAAAAACCGGTTTGTGCTTACGTTGAGAGGGGGCCGTATTTTGGAATGGTTAGGGAAAAAGGAGGGGGAAAAAGGGAACAACCCTTCCCAAACCCGGGCAAGCCCCTTTGCCCTTTCCTTTTCCCCCACCAAAACCCATTTTAAAAATTTTTCCAACTTATCTTATGCCCCGTGGGGTTCAATCGGGGCCAAACCCGTGATTTTCCCCCCGATCGTAAAAGGACTCCCCAAAATCGTATCCGATCGAAAAGAGCGCATGGGTTTCCCGTGATGATCTATCGGAACGTACCCGGGGCTTTAAACGTATCAGATCGCCCAAAAAGGGGACCCGATGGGATGATGGGCCGATCGGGACAAATCGTGGACTCAATGGGGACAATCCCATGGAACGTATCTGTTATCCGAAGGGGAGACCAAAATCGTGACAAAATCGTGTCATCTGAAATTGACCAATCTTTTCCTATATCGCACCCAAGCGCAAAATCGAACCGGGAACGTATCGACTCCTCAACCCCCCAAACGGGGAAATTTCAAAAAAGGAAAAAAAAAAACCGATCAGCGGGAATCTGGCGTTCTGGATCGCAGGTAAAAACCTGAAAAAAAGGTTTCGGTCACGTCACGATCTGGCGTTACGTTGCCCCGTATAACCACGATTAAAAAAAAAAATTTTATCCGTTCCTGCACCCGTGGAATTTTTCCTTAAACGATTCCCAAAAGGGCACACGTAGCCCGGGGTTATACAACGATTGCTGTAAGAGTTTTACAATTTACTATTTAAACGAACGTTCCCCCGGTTAATCCGTAAACACAGCGTTTGGGACCACGATGTTACTGGTTTCCCAAATATGACCACGATTATACACGGATGAAAAGGGTTTGGGTTAAGATTCCCCAACGATTGCCAGCGATTGTTCAACGGATGTTGATCACGTGACGATTGCCTAGGGAATACGGCCATTTTCGTGAAATCGTTTAATCGTGATAGATCGTGATAACCCGTTTAAATCTTTAAAGATCTTTTGTGTAATCTTACGCAACTTTAAAAAAATCTCATCCCGGTCATCCGTAGTGAAATTTTAACATTCCCAGTTATCCTTGAGCATCCTCGTGCCCAAAATTACCCTAGTCCGTAATGTTTCCCTGTGTCATCCCAAATTGCATCCGTGGTGTTTTCCCCACGTTTGAAAGGATGTTCACTATGTCTCGATTGTTCAGGGTTTTACGTATGCACTAGGGTTGACTAGGGTTTTACGGGATAAAAGGTTTTTTCCCACGATTGGAACGATAGTTTTAAACCCGGGAAAAATTTCCCGGGTTGGCCATCGTGGACCATAACGAATCCCTTACGTATGATTGGGAATAAACCACGAAGGGTTCCTACCGTATGGCCCGCCGAGGGAACCCCCGCGGACATCCGTTTTAAATTCCCGCAATAAAAGGCGCCCCCGGGGCGAGGGGGGGGCCCGGCCCCCCCCAAAAAGGGTCCCCCAAAAAAAAAGGGGAAAAAGGGGAAAAAGGAGGGGGAGAACGGTTGAAAAGGGGTTTTTTCCAACCCTTTTCATCTTATCCCCAAAAAATTTTTTTTTCTTCTTTCTGCCAAAATTATTTTTTTAAAGGATGTCTCTTAAAATCTCACTATAATTGTTTAAATTTCAAAATAACAAAAAACACAAAACCCAAACCCCAATTTTTTGGGTTAAAATATTTTTTACGGGGTTTCCCCAAGTTTTTTTCAAATTTAAGTTTTTTTCCCCGTTAAAGGGGTGGACAAGTGTGGATAAAAGTAATGCTTTTTGTTTCCCCCTTTTTTTTTTAGATGTTTAATAATAATGCAAAAACATGTAATTTGGGCAACGACCAGACCCAATTTTATTTTATCATGTGCCTTTTCTCCATTTTTTTTTAACTCGGCTGTGCGGGGGCTTTAAAAAGGTTGAACCCTCCCCTTTTAAAAACACATCACATACATCCCCGGGTTGGGGTTTTAGTTTTTTTTAGAATCTGATATAAATAATTTTTGTAACACCTTTTGAAAAAAGAAAAAAAAAAGATTACCGGGATCTGGTTTCCCGCCCACTTGTTAAAGGAAATTTTCCGCCCATTGATGGAAAGTAGGTAGCACCGCCCGGAATGATCTTTCAACAACGCCCCTAAAATTAATTTTTAAGCAAAAATCTTGCCGACGAAAACCATAAATTTTATCAAGAGGGGAATTAAAAAATTGCAAACCCAGACCCGAATTGGCTTCGGAAAAGGTATAATAAATTTGGGAAGTCCGGGGGGCTTTTTGCACCTGTACACAGTTTACACCAACATACCACAACATTTTTAAAACCAGGGGGCAAGCCAAACCGGATAGTGGCAATAAGCCCAAATATATTTTGGGGCCCCTATTTCTTGTTTTGAGCCTATATTGACAATCGACGAAACCCATTATAAAAAGTTTAGAAAAAAATTATTACCCCCTACTGAATAAAAAAAATAAACCCCATGTTAAAAAATTAAATTAAAAACTTTAAAAAAAAAATTAAAAAAAATGTGAAATTTTTTGATTTGATTTTCAGAAAAAATGAGCAAAAAGGCTCCCCCAAGAAACGGGAAGAAGAAAAATTGGGCTTTGCCCCAGTAAGCAAAGAGAGTAGCCTAAAGACCCCCTGATGACCCTTTTCCCCTGATGACTTCGGCACCCTTTAAAGGCCCGTTCCACACCCGGAAGGTAAAGTTCAGACGACTGCAATAAAAAAATTAGTCTCCCCTTTTCATAATAAAAGGGTTTTTTCTTGGTTTCACAAATAAGTACGACATTGGAAACTACAGTAAACCCAGGGGAAAGGTTCAGACGATGAAACAAATTTGGGCCCCCCCACAGACCTTTGGACCTGTTTCCCTCCTTCAATTTCCCCACGTGTGAAAATTTAGGAGACGTTTTAACATAGCTGGCAAAAAACGATACAACGGGTTTGGGTAAAAGCGATGCAGAAAGGGTTTTTTTTGCAAACCTTTGTCTCATTTTTTGCCCCCTGAATTCCCCGGGCCCCGGCAACAAATATTAAAATCTTAACCCTCCCTTTAACAAATACAAAGACGCAATTGAAGTCTTCAACAAGCACAACAGTGCAAGTATGCTTGATGTTGTCAACTCTTTCGATGTTTTAAAGGTTGTGCCCAAAAATTTACCAAGCTTGACAATCAACTTGACAACACAAGACAACAACAAATAATAACCAATGGGACAGCGATCGGACCTATAAAAAACCCTTTTGGGGAAGGCGGAAATTTTTTTCAGGTCACCAAAGGGATCCGCCAACATCCCAAAAATCCAGGGAAAAATGAGGGAAAATTTTAGGTAAACCCTTCGTTTCCGCATAAACCCTGGAATGGAGACAAATCTGAAGGGGCACATAAAACTGCAGGAAACGCCATGTACACAATTTGGGAACACAAAAAAATGAGATCATAAAATTGGAGATATTATTCTAAAAAGAAAAGTTGATGAAAAAAGGATGCAAATACTTCAGTGTATTGGTGGATAAACAACAGACTTTCCCACAAAGAACAAATGAGCCTGTAAAAGGAGTTTGGGGCAGGGATGGGAAAGAGGGAGAATTTTTTGACTTTTGTAACGGTGAAGATCTCGGGCCCGGATTTTTGGGAAAAGAAACTTGACATACTCCATGAGAAAACTTGATCCCAGGGGAAAGGGTTTCAAGGTTATGATGGGGTTTGGGCTATGGGGGGGGAAAATTTAATGGGCCCAAGCATGCATAAGAGAAAAAACCCCCCCAGTGTACACAAAAGGCCGGTCATTTTATTAAATCTGGTTGTCCCCATGGAAGTAACCCCCACAATCCCAAAACACGATCGCCCTTTCGGAATTTGTTTTTTTGGGTTTTTGGGCCCAAGAAACAAAGCCCCCCAAGTGACTACATCCCCAAAGACTTAGAGTCGTCACACAAACGTCTAAAAAACTTGCCCCCAAAGATGGGTTGAAGGCACGGGCTTTTTAACCCGTCTTCTATAACCCCACGCCCCAAAGGGGGGCCCGGTTGTGTCATAATGGGACAGATCACCCGCAAAGAGCGTCCACATTCTTCTGCCCCAGATCTTCAGTTTTTTATCTTTAACAACCATACAAAACCCGGCTCAGCGGGTCCTCCTCCCCTTTTTTATCCCAAAATTGCAGTCACCCATGTGACCCGTTGGATGCGTTAGACTTGTGCGTGATGTGCAGCAGATCATCAAGCAAATGGGGGAAAAAAGTGAAGAAAAGTTTGGGCGGTTGTTTAAAGGGCGCAAAAGAAGTTGGCTGGGTGGGAAAGGCGTCAAAACGCAAAACCGGGCGGGGCCCCGTCAAACAGCTAAAAAAATCAACCATCTCAATCAGCTGAAGAATGTAAGGGTTCTTTTTGGGATCTACATTGATCAATTGCTATGAATCGCCAAGGTTTTTTAGTCCACTTTTAAAAATGCGCCAAACCACGGGAAAATTTTCCTACCAATGATACCAACTTCAATCAACTCCAGGACAAGGCCCAAAAATTTTGCACGGACATCGAAACTGAAAGGGATGGGAGGCCCAGTTTTATGTGGTGTGCGCGGTGGAAAAAAGCTGTCGGTTTTCCTTAAACCCACAGAATTTGAAAAATTCCCGTACCCGGTTGGCGGACCCTTCCCCAATATACACAAAATTATCACGATATTTGCAGTCATCCCTGCCCCCCAGTTACCAGAAAGAACCCTTGGGACCCTTCGTCGCCTTAAAACCCGGAGGGGCAACCCGGGGCAACCAGGGCTGACCCGGCCTTTGGGGGATGGCTATACATGGAAACAATAGATGTGGAATCGATGAGTCCCAAAACCGGGTGGCACTAAAGCGTCGTAATTGGGCTTTTTACTTTAATGTTATTGCCCCCACTAGATTTATTAAGGGAAAGTTGGCTTTGTCCCAAAAAAATGATTTTATTTTCAATCTACAACTATAATTTTCATAAATGAAAGGTTAGGAGCCGTTTTTTAACACCCCATTATTATACCCTATGCCTCTACCCCAGTTTTTGGGGAAAACCCCATCCTATTCACTGGGGCTAAGGGGTTTAAAAAATTTCTGCCCCCCATTATACTAAGGCACCGTGGTCACGTGGGTTAACTGCAGGGCTTGCAATCACCCAAAGGTTTTTGAGTTCGGAATCCCAGGTTTACCCGTTTCACAAAAACCTTTAAAAATATTGCGTTCCCCGGTTCTGAATCCCAAAAGATTTGGAGGGTTTTTAATTATAGACGATACACTAATGTTTTTTGAGTGAATTGGCTTTTCCAGCTTGGGGTTTTTGCCCCCCCATGGGGGGTTACCGGGGTTCCAATGGGAAAGATCCATCCAACAATTTTACATAAAACCCCCCAAAATTACATCTACATCATACTAGGGCCCGGGTTTATTTGTGGGAAATAAAATTTTTTTTGAGCCCCAAGACAAAATCCCTAGTAAAAAACCCCATCACTAAGCCTCCCCTTCGATGTCGTTCTCCCCTAAGCTGTCCAAATTTTGGGCATTTTCGTGCTCAAGTTGGTTTCCTTTGGAGATTCCAAATAAAAACCCCGGGCAAGATTGGAAAATATAGACAACGATAATAATATTAATTAGAAAAAGTTTTTTTCCCAAAAAAAGGGTTTGGTTTAATTAAAATATTAATCATCAATTTGAAGTTTAGAAAAATCAAATTTAAAAAGTCTTTTGAAGTTCCCAAAAAGTTTTTTGGGTTCCTCAATACTGAATTTAGAAAATTTTTAAAATTAAAATTTTACTTCCCGGGTTTTGGGCAGGAATAAAAAGGGCAAATTTGGGGGGTTTTTTTAAAATACTTTTTACAATTTAAAAACCCCCTACAATGGTACAAAAAAAAAAATTTACCTCTTGTGGGTTTTTGGGGATATGATTTTTAAAAATTTTTACTTCCCGGGTTTGGGGGAAGGGAAAAAAGGTCAAATTGGGGGCACCTTGTGTAAATATGTTTCGACAATTTAAAAAAACTATAAAAGGTGCAAAAAAAGAAATTTACCCCTTTTGGGTTTTTGAGATATGATTTATTTAAATATTAAAAATTTGGGCTTCCGGTTTTGGGCAGGAAGTAAGGTCAAATTTGGGGCACCTTTTTGTAAATATTTTTTTTCAATTAATTCCCGAAATTTGCAAAAAATGGAATTACCTGTTGTGGTTGGAATGATTTTTTTATAAAAACTTTGACTTTGGTTTTGGGCAGGGGGGGAAGGGCAAAGTTAAAAATCACCTTTTGGAAAAATCTTTTGACAAAAAATCTAACAAGGGAAAAAAATTTAATTTTCCCCTTGGGTTTTTTGAATATCTTTTTTAAAAAAAAACGACTTCCGGGTTTGGGAAAGGGGAAGGTCAAATTTGGGGCCCCTTTTTGTTTATAATTTTTTTACAATTAACAATCTGACAAGGGGAAATGAATTTACCTGTTGTGGTTTGGAGATATGATTTGTTAAAATATTAAAATTTGGCTTCCTGTTTGGACAGGAAATAAGGTCAAATTTGGGGGCACCCGTTAAATATTTTTTTTAAAATTTAAAAATCTTTCACCTTTTAAAAATGCCAAAACCTTTTTGGTTGTTGAGATATGATTTTTTTAAAAATTAAATTTGATTTTTTAAATATTAAACTTTGATTCCGGGTTTTAAACGGGAAATAAAATCAAATTAGGTCACCCCGGTAAAATTTTTCGACAATCTCCCAAACATACAATGGGCAAAAAACAATTTACCCTTGTGGTTGTTGAGATATGATTTTTTAAAAATTAAATTTTTACTTCCCCGGGTTTTGGCCCGGAAGTAAAAAGGGCAAAATGGGGTCCTTTTTTTTTTAAAAAATTTTTTTGCCAAAAAAGATCTGTACAATGGCAGAAAAAATTTTAATTTCCCCTCAAAATTTTGGGTTTCTGGGGGATATGATTTTTTAAAAATTAAACTTTTACTTCCCGGTTTTTGGGCAAGGAAAAAGGTCAAATTGGGGGCCCTTTTTTGTAAATATTTTTTTGGGCAATTCGATCTTACAAGGGGCAGAAAATGTCAATTTACCTATTTGGTTGTTGAGATATGATTTAAAATTATTAAACTTTGACTTTGGTTTGGAAGGAAGGGTCAAATTGGGGGCATCTTTTGTAAATATTTTTTGACAAAAGGGTCTTACAATGGTAAAAAAAAAAATTGTGAATTTTTTCTTTTGGTTGGAAAATATGATTTTTTTATTAAACCGACTTCCGGTTTGGAAAGAAAAAGGGCAAATTTGGGGGCATTCCTTTTTTTAAATAATTTTGACATGGGATCTTGCAATGGTTTCAACCAAGGGAATTTTCTTTTGTGGTTTTTGAGATGTTGTTTTTTTAAAAAATTTAAAATTTTACTTCCCGGGTTTTTCAGGAAGTAAGGGCAAAGGGGTCACTTTTGCAAAAAATTTTGACAATTAAAAAGAAATGGTAAAAAGTTAAAAATTTTCCTCTTGTGGTTTTGAGATTAAATTTTTTTTAAAAAATTTAAAATTTGATTTTCGTAATTGATATCTGATAACCCCCCAAGCGTCCAAATTATTGTCACAAATTTCTATTTCCCACGTGTTACGTTTTTAAGTATATGCCAAGTTTCAAGGGTTTATGTGAAATTTGCAAATATTGTTTTTTTTTAGACAGTCTATCCGGAGAAGAAGAAGGGAAAAAAAAAAAACGGAAAAAAAAAGAAAAAACAATAGGTGTTTCGGGACCCAACACCTAAAAAAAACAAAAAAATAGGTGTTTTGGGGACATCCCCCAAAACCTAACCAGAGGGTTCTTTTTTGGAAAAACCCGGTGGGTTTTGGGTGTATTGATAATATTGGGCACTGATTTAAGGTTTTTTTGTTTAGTGTTAAGAAAGTTATGATATATATTGAAATAAGCTAAAAAGCGTTAATTGTAGTCTTTTATACAAAAATTGCATTTGTGTGTTTTTAGGCGTCCAATAGTACTAACTCTTAAAAGTAATTTAAAAAACCCGGTCGACAGGACAGGTGGGTAGAAGACTGTGGTGGGGGTTTGTTGGGGGAGTGGGGGACAGGGGGGACTGATGAGGTGTTTGTTATTGTTCGAAATTGATGCTATTTTTAGTATTATCTGTACAGAATTTCACAAAATTTCCCAAAAAATTAAAATAAATGTTCAATGAAAAGAACACAGGGGTTTTTATTTTTTTGGTTTTAGTTCTTTTTTTTAATTTACGAAAATTGAAATAAACTTGCATGAACTTAATCATTCCAAAATTTTATTGTTTGTCCCAGACTTTGGGGACAAAAAGGATGTGAATCAATCCAAAAAGGGTCAAAGAATCGGTTTAAAGCCCCCATTAAAAAGTGGGCCCCAAATTTTCAAACGTTCAAACAGAAACAAAGAACATCGTAATTTGGGGAAACAAGGGAGAATCAACCCAATTTATACAAACCCCGGGCTTTCGCTCTGCTGTCAAACATATCATCACGAATCAAACCCAAAGTGTACAGGGCCCCGGGAAAAAATTTCCTTTTTACAAAATCCCGCGAGTTGAAAAAAACAGAACGGGACCATTTTTTTGCCCATCGTGAGAAAGGATGGTACCACATTCTACCATATTGGGAAATTCGAAAATAACATTTCGAAGTTTTTATTGACCACATCATAATCTTCGCAGATAAGACTAAAATGTTAATGAAATAGTATTTAATGACGTAAAATGACGTATTTGGTTTTAGAAACATTATGGGTTTTCATATGGTGATGTTTGTTTTTTTGCCCAAAAAGCCAAATGTTTTTATGACAGCTCGAATGTCGAGTTTTTTTGGGGCGAGTTTTAAAGGGAAAATTTTTTAACCCCGCAGAGTCCCCATTTGTTTAGGTCGACTTGTCCGTTCTCGCCAAAGAAACGTCCCCAAAAATTAAACTAAAAATGTTAATAAAAAAATTTACTGACAAAGTGGGGGTTGGGTCAAAAGCCCGGGGTTTTAACCCCAGTTCTTTTCAAAAACCTTACACTCAATTGAAAATTTCCAATGTCGCCGGAATTAATTTTTTATCCTCCCTTTCCCCTGAAAATCCCAAATTTTACCCGTTGATATAAAAGGGTCTAGATACTAAAATATGATTTTTTTGAGATGTGTGACCTCCCTTTTTAAGTACGATAAGTTTACATTATTGTTTGCAGTATTATTGTATTACTACCCTGGGACAAAATTGCAATAAGTGTTCCATTAAAAAACAGGGTTTTTAACTATGGTTTTTGATCATTATTGGGATACCGATGTCCTTTAGTTTTTTTTGTATTAAGAATGTTACGACCGAAATTCTTAAAAATGAACCGTAATCATTTTACCACAAATTCATTGTTTGTTTCCCGGGCGTTTGACCAAAATTTTTATGTGGATAAAAGCAAAGGATGTAAGGAATCGTTAATCCTTTATTTAAAAGGGGTAACTATTCTCAAACGATTCAAACATACATTCAACCCATTTTACCAAAAACCCCGGTTTTCGCTTTTGGACAAACATCGTCGCCACCCAGTTACCAACGGTACAGTCCCTATGAAATTTCCCACTGCAAAAACCCCCCACCGAATAAGGTTGAAGACAACAGAACCCCACGATTTATCGTGATAAAAGGGGTTTTGGGGAGAAAAGGGTGGTTACATTACCCAAATTCGACCAATGGCGAATGTTTTATTCCCTTCATCATAATCTTATGAAAGTCATCGTTTTAAAGTTATTCTGAAAAACAGAACACTTTAACCAGGTTTTCCCAGTTCCCAAATGAATGTGGACTATGCTCAAAAAACGTGAACAATAAAACCAGAGCTTAAAAGTTTGTTTTAAAAACCCCTAGGTGTTCGGGAGGAAGAAGGTAATCAAGCATCTCCTTATTTGACATGCTTATAAACTGTCTTTGTTTTCTTTTATGCAAATAATTTTAAAAAAAATTTATAAATTGGCCCAAAATTTTTGTTTTAAATTTTTAAAGGGTTTTAAAATGATTGGCAAAAAGTCGAAACTGCATCCCTATTACAGAATTAAACCCAAAGATCAGATGCCATTTTGTACATAAATTTTGAAAATTGAAATAAAAAAGTTTTATGGGGGTTTTTAAATTTCTAAAACAATGAAAACATATTTAAAAACTGTCTGTTGGGGTTTTATGACTTGACTTTTTGGGTTTCACTTTTCCCACCCCCCCAAAAAAATTGAAACCACTTTGTTGACCTGTTTAACCATTAAAAATTATATATTTTTGCCGTTGTTGTTTTTTTTTTTCAATGAATTAAAAAATTTGAGGAGATTTGTGTGTGTAAAAGCGTCGCGAAAAGGTCCCAAAAAAAATGGGAAAAAACTTTTTTTTGGGAAAAAGAAACCCTTCATTTAAAAACTACATATTTCATTCTTTAAACTTGTTTGATTCGGGGGGCAATGACGGGGAAAATTTTCCCAAAATAAACGACTTTTTCATTCCAAAAAAGGGCCCTGCCTTTCGTGAATTCCCAAAAGTGCGCGACTAGTTCCCCTCGTTTGCATTAAGGCAACAGCGCGTGTACGTATGTTACCGCATGTAAAATACATACAAATCGCGCCAATATTGAACACCCGTAATAATCACAGTATATACAAAAAACACGTTGGTATATGTATTTACATAAAACATTTGGGTTTAAAAAGTTTTTCATTGGTAAATCAAACTTATAAAAAACTTTCATTGGTCCCAAATAGTTCCCCGGGCCCTTACCCTTTTTGGGGGCCATGTATCTAAAAACTATAAAAAAAAGGAATTACAACATTTTGGGATTTGGTAAAAACCACACATCCTTTTAAAAAAAAAAAAAAAGTTACATGTTTTTTTTTTTTTTTTGACGACGATTCCCCTTTTTTCAAATGAAAACCCAAAACATTTTTCAGGATGATTGGGGTTTATAGGTTTTTTGATTTCCCTTGTTGTAACTTCCCTTTTCAGCAATTTCATGGTACAGTTTTCACATACAAAAAGTTTGCTACTTAAAAAAATAAAAAATATCTTAAAAATCTTTCATTTCTAACCCCCCGCCCGGGCTGTTTCAATATGACATAACTCCCTTTCCTTTTCAGCTAATCCTAAAATTTTCATTGTTCCCAAAAGTGATCAAACCATCCCCAAAACCAGGGTTGGGAGTTCCCTCTAGGAAGATCAGCTGTGAAAAGAAAATTAAACTCAAAAAAAAGCATGTTTTTTTTTGTTGTATTTTAAAAAACCCTTTTATGATTTTGGGGATCACAAATTTGGAAAAGTATCATAAAAGATTTCGAAAAAATTTTGGGTTAATGGGCTTAAATTTTAAAGGGCACCATTTAAATTTCTATTGGTAGTAAATCCCCGATGAGGGACGATCCCGAGCAAATGATCGAAATGTCAAGTTGTAACCTCTAGTTCTTTTCAAAAAACTAATCCCAGCGTATTTCCCTGGGTACCCAATTATCTTAACCCTCATAATAATAATAATAATAATTTTATAGGTTTTAAACGCACGGGTTTCCCCAACTAAGTGGGGGCTCAAGGCGCATTATATTATTATCCTGCTCATAAGGCTCCGGGGGTCATTCATTCCTGAAAACCCTCTCAGCCCTAGGGGGTATAAGGGTCAATTGCTGCCATTTTTTTGGCATATGGGCAAAACCCTCTCTGCCTTTACGGTCCCCTTTTCCCCCGGGGGGAGAAAATTATGGTTAAATGCTTGCTCAAGGACACAGGTGTACGGCCGGGGTCGAACCCAAACTTTCAACCCCCACTATTTTAGTTCGGGGCGCTAACCGCACGACAACCCTTTCGTGCATTTCAACACCCCGGGGCCTACGGCTTTGTCCCATCCGAAAGGGCGAAGCAATTTTGGAAAACCCTTTCTCCCAAAGGCCAATGTCACGACCGGGCTCGAACCCCCACCCTGCTGCTGGAACACCAGAACGGGGGCCGGTGCGCTAACCGTCGGAAAAATTTTTTGTAAAGCCATAAGGGTTTTTCCCAAATGTCATGATTGTTGTTGTAAATATTTTTTGTCAACCAAAAAATTTTTAAATGACCTTTTCTAATAAACCCCGACTTGTCGGAGAATATTGGGACATAAAAATTAAAAGGCCCGATGTATTAACATGCATGACATTGGAACATGTCCCGTTTTACTAATGAGTAAGTTTTTTAAAGTTTTTAGCCCCCCTTTTTTTTTCCCCTGTTCAGACCCTTTGTTTGTCTAAATTTTAAAAAACAATTATTTTAAATTTTGGGGTAACATTAGAAATTACCTGGTACATCCTATAGCCTATTGATAAACACATCTAACGTTGGATAATTTTTTTTTAAATTCCTAATTTACCATCCCAAGGGTTGACTCTCCCAACGTTACAACTGTTACCACTATTTTAAAAAAAGTCATGGGGGAAAAACCCCGTGATTCTTTGTTTTAAAACCGGGTACCAAAATTAATTTAACGTTTAAAATACTAGTACCATTCACCGGCGCCCTTTCCGTACAATTTAATACGTCGTCAATCTATCTGCATGCTGTATGATCAACCAACCCGTTACAACACATCTGACATGTTAAACCGGGTTAAAAAAACCCTTTTTTTAAATCAAATTCCCCGTAAATTTGTCATTGGAACTCCCTCCAATTAAGGTTTCATAATAATTTTCTGTTTTTAACGATGAAACATCCACTGGTGAAGGAAAAAATTAAAAAAAATTTTGAAAAAAACCCCCTTTTTTGGAAGGTTTTTCTCCCTTGGGATGCACCCCTGTTGAAACATGTGGCAGTTAATCGATTCAACGACCCGAAAAAAAACTTTAATGACCTTTTTCCCCGAATAAATAGATTATGCTGACATAAAAAAAAAAAACCGAAAAGGTTTTTGTCAATCACATAAAAAACATTTTGCGAAACGAAATTTATCAAAACCAAAAATTTTTTAGGGGGTTTCGATATCCGAAGCGTAAACCCCGTTTAAAACGTGCATACATAATGAGCAGACCGAGCGATTTAGATTCACCAACAGAGGGCGCACTTTTTTGCGTTGAAACAGCCCGGGAGAAACTTTTTATTTGCAACGTAATCGAAACGTTTTAACTAAAAAAGAATGATTTTTCGAAATTGATATCTGATGACCTAACATGACGTCACAACCTAGTTTTTATCTACGTGTTATGTTCTAAGATATGCCAAGTTTGAAGTTCATGTGAAGTTTTTAAAATGTTTTTTTTAGACAAATCCGGGAAGAAGAAGGAAAAAACGAAAAAAAATTTGGTGTTTCTGCATACCCCAACACCTAATAAAATTTCCAAGTCTACTGCCACCCCAGTATTTCAAAGTCACCCGATATAGAAGGTCTAGACACTAAAAATATTTGTTTTTGTTATTGAGGGTGTGTGACATCAGTACTGTAAATACATGATAAGTTGACATTATTGCTTGCGTATTATCTGTTTCAGTTATTACCCAGTAAATACAACACTGCAATAAATTGGGGAAACAATTTTTTATGCATTTGAATGACTGAGTTTAATGTGAATCTTTTAGAGTGTTGTCGTTTACCGATTCCCAATTTTAATGACTAAAAAAAATTTACTGATAATTTTTTTTTTGTATTTAGTAATATCAGTGGGTTTAAAAGGGTATTCTAAAATGAGTTTTAAAAAGTCATGAAATTTATGTTTAAAAAGCATTTTTTGTGATTTAATATGGTGCATTTTGTTTTTGAAAATGCGAAGTGTTTAATATGACAACTCGTGGATCGGTTTTTTTGTAGATCGAGTTTTTGTAGATCAGGTCTCAAAGGGGCGAGTTTAACCCCCCGCGGGGTCACACCAAAATTTAATAGAATGATATTTACTGACGTTATGATGACATAATTTGTTTAGAAACCAAATCACATTAGAGCTTTCATATGGGCATGTTTTGTTTTTGGGAAAAA
>JAQQFT010000358.1:0-29133 GCA_029582265.1 Zoroaster sp. YZ-2022 | reverse complement strand
TTGGCCTGTTTTAGTGGAGATGACCAGGTCACTTCATGGTGTTGCTTAAACTTGGATTTATGGCTTAAGTTAAAACCACCATTTTCTGCTTAAAGGGTTTTACAGTGAAGAACCTGTGGACTAGCCATTTAATCCTTAGTTATGCAAAAGCGCATGAGCACAATCAGAAATGTCTTGTTAATCTGTGAAATACTCTTATTGTAGGATTCAAGGCTTTGCATGGTGGAGATAGATATTATTGAGTTCTTGCGGTTACACCATGTAATGATCTCTTTTCTGGAAAAAGTGGTGGCTCTGAGAAGAGCCGGTTGGTTTGTTCTCAACGTTTCGACTTGTCTGCTCTAGACATCGTCAGGAGACTGACGATGTTAAGTACACACATTTCTACAAATAGTAAGCGCTAATTTTTCGCTTACGGTTTCAAGCACAACCATGGAATTGGGCCGAGGTCATGTGAATGCCCTTAATTATTGTTGATGGGTAACATAAACGTGTAAGCACAGCTGAATTTTCAATTCTCTAGTGAGAATTGTTTTCTTTTCTCGTGAAGTTGAAAAGAAAAACAAAATATGGACTACAGCCACATCAAAATTGCCACATTGATACCCTTTCTGGTCTCTGCGCACATCACCTCAGACCCTCAGACACTTTTATTTATTAAAAATTTTTTTTTTTTTGGTGCTATGAAACAATGTCCAATTGCCGGATCGACGTTGGAATTCTGCGTGCTGTGTTTTAAATGACTCTTTCACATAGGGGTATGAACGTTTGCCTGATTGTGAGGCTCTCTTTAGCCACCATACTTTTGTATATGGGAAAATTGGTCTGAATTATCAGCACATTTCATTGTGTTGAAATATAGTAGAAAGTCAAGTCAAAGATGCCATTGTAATTTTGGTTTGTGTTAATTGTACTGAAATAACAGCATATGAGACAGAATCTTAGGCCAAAAAAAAAAAAAATTGTTGAGTTGCCCTCCAGTGAAAATATTTGAAGGGTCGGGTCGGGATTTTTATTTTTTTTATTTATTTTTTCTCCTTGACTGTCATTTTAAGATTGAAATGCATTGGAACTGAAACCACATACCATGTTTTCATTTGTATACCTATCAGCAAGGAATTTTGATTCAGAATAAAAAGTATCCCAAGCATTTTTTGTTGTACTTTTCGGGCCGTGATTGACACAGAAATTCATCCATATTAGTGCAATGCTCAACATGCAACATGTGAGTGGCCATGCGATTTGAAAACGTGTAGATTGAGTCGCAATCATTGACATACAAAACAGTGGGCGAAGCCAGTGGGAAAACATGTGAGGGGCCATTCGATTGGAAAACGTGTAGATTTGAGTTGCAATCGTTGGCACACAGTGTGTGAAGGCAGTGCACTATGTGTGAGGGCGGGCCATTCGATTTGAAAACATGTAGATTGAGTCTTGGGTACCGTAAATTTACGGTAAAAAGTGGAAAATTTCACAAATCAAACGTATTATGTTTTATACAAAGAAAATTGGTAAGTTTCATTAATAAATAGGCCTATGAATGACGGGAAAAAAAAAAAAAAAAAAAAAAAACCCGACCCAAGATTTCAGCACTTTTGGGTCGGTCGGTGGAGGGCAACTCAACATCTTTTTTTTTTTTGGCCTTATATAAAGGATGTTTGATTACCTTCGTCATCTTTATACCCAGGGCTCAATTTCATAGCTCTGCTTACCGGTAAAGCAAATTCGTGCTAACTATAGCATGAAAAATTTGCTTAAGCATAAGCACATTTCACAGGTTAGCAAGAAAATTCAGAGCGGCGCGTGCGCGTTCACCATGGATTTGTATTGTTGCGTCACTCATTTGCTAGCAGTAACGGCCGACAAGTTAGCGTGCCTTTCTCTGTGCTTAACGGTTAGCAGCGCTATGAAATGAAAAACGTACAGTAAGCAAAAAATCATCTGCTTAGCAGCTCTGTGAAATTGGGCTCTGTAAGTTACATATATAAATATACGATCATTTATTTCCTTTTGAAAATTGCGTTCACGGGGCTTGAAAGGGACAATATGGTCACGATCAGAGCACATTTTCAACAGGGCATGGAATCGGTGTCATAGTTCAAGATGAACACAGTGACTGAAAATTACTGGCTCATTTGTGCAGCAGCAATGGTAATATGGCCTTATCGTGTGGGGTATTGTTTTCAGTCACTGTGTTAATCTAAAACTGGCACTCCGATTCCATGCCCTGTTGATCGTGACGATATTGTCCCTGTAAAATACAGAACCATTGACACAAGTAATGAAGTCCCTACCTTTTGGACACCTGCCATGTAATCAAATACTGTTCCATCTGCAGGGTAATCATTTATGTTATAACCCACGCCGTAAGAGAAGGAATTATGTGTGACACAGCCATACTCTTTGCTAGAGTCCAACTGCTCATCTATGTTGATAGGCTTGGCTTTAGTTTTCTCTCGATTTGGAATCTGAAATGAAAGTCAAGGACTGATTTTGTTCCAATAACTTGACATGATTTTTAACACTGTCCTGCACTCGGACAGAATATATTTCAACCCTTCTATGACTGCAAGGGTCAAAATCAGTCAAAATCTTTATATAGGCCTACTTGCCAAGGTATATCAAGTGCACTTAAAAGTCAAACACTGTCAAACCTTACACGTAGTAAGTACATTTACAGGACAAAATGAGTCAATTCGCTTTTTGGACTGGTAAAAGCATTGTCTGGTATTGTTCAGGGTGGTCAAAATGACAGTCAAAAACCAGTCAAAATGCCCCTGATGTGCACATTTGGGTCAACAGTCAAAAACAGTGAGTTGATTGATTTTGAGCTGTTTAGCTACTTGCCACATAAGTGCAGCTATCATAGGAGCGTTTACACTAAGTAAGTTTCATGTGTAAATCAGTGATCATTTATGTATTTTTGAAATACCAATAGTCTTAAATAAAAGCTACAATTGATTTATAAAAGCTTGGCAAGAAAAGACATTGAATTAGAATTGAATTAAGTCAAGGCCTGCCTGAAGGCCTCGCCACACAGTACACAGACCGTTACAACAAACCATGTCCTCAAAAACTCGGAAACAAAAATGCACCACTGCACAGGAACAATTGACACACCCTAAATGCATGTTATGACACAAAATTAACAGTTGGCGTAACTCTCTCATATTGGCACTAATGAAGGTGCATACTGGATGTAATACTGCCCTCTATTGGGGACCATTTGGATACTGTCTTCCCATACCTGCACACTCAACTGATTTGCATAATTTAACCCTCCTACTACAGCTGCACTTTAGTGGAAGTTGCTACAGAAGTCAAAATCAGTCAACTGCCTGTTTTGACTGTTGTCCCAAATGTGCACACAGGGGCATTTTTTACTGGTTTTTACTGCCATTTTGACCACCCTCAACAATACCAGACAATGCTTTTACCAGTCAAAAACAGTCAACTCATTTTGACCTGTAAATGTACTTACTACACATAAGGTTCGACAGTGTTTGACTTTTCAGTGCACTAGATATACCTTGGCAAGTATATCAACGTTTTGACTGATTTTGACCCTTGTAGTAGTAGGAGGGTTAAAGTCAGATAAAATATCTGTCAATGCAACCATATTTTGTAAGAATCAAAGTGTTGCATGTGAACACTGCACCCTTGACTCTTATGATTTTCTGTTAGAAATTCTAAAACAAAAAATTACCAAATAAATTCTCAGAAACACAAGGAACAATTTTGAGAAGATAAATAATAAGAAAACTGCTGATTGTTTCCTGATAACAATAATCTGGGCATAAGAATTGATGAATTTTACCTGCAAAAGGTAAAAAGATTTGCTTGATCCCAGTGTAGTGACAAGAAGGCATCAAATATGTAACTTGCAGTAAGGTCAAGATAAACTTTACATTCTGGTTCTGAAATGGAAAAGTGAAATAAAGATGGAAAATGTGAAATAAAGATGGAAAATGTATAAAAACAGGACTACATAAAAATGCTTATTACGCAAAGAATTACACCATGACCAAATACATAGGAAAGAATAATTGCGATGTCAAAACCTGAGATTTGCGAGAATGATTTTCAAAAGTTGATTTCTAGTATAGCTTGTGCAAATTGTTTTGCTGTGAAATTATGTCAAAATTCCACCCGCATTAAACAGCTAAAGAGACCATATCGTCACGATCAACAGGGCATGGAATCGAGCACAAGTTTTAGATTGACTCAGTGACTGATAAAGCCATATTACCGTTGCTGCTGCATAAATGAGCCAGTAATTTTCAGTCAGTGTTCATCTTAAACTAGGACACCAATTCCATGTCCTATGAAAAGTCTGATCTGATTGTGACAGTAGTGACCCTTTAACCCTAACCCCTTTGGCATTTTGGCTAGGAACCATCCCAAATCCTCCAAAATCCATCAAGATTCGGTAAAAAGTTACCCCAATTGTTGGATCCCAATTGATGGAATCGGTACAGTAGCAAACGCAAAGCATCCATGGCTGGCATACACAGTCCTGAATCCAACAAAAAACAGCCGGTGGAGTTTGATGGATTTGGTACACATGGCTACATGCTCTATTCGCTGGGCTATACTGTGGAGTACTGAATCCAACAAAAGCAACCCAGTGGAGTTTGATGGATTTGGTACACATGGCTACATGCTCTATTTGCTGGGCTATCCCGTGGAGTACTGAATCCAGCAAAATCAAGTAAAACCAGGTGGTGGATGTTGGAGGATTTGGGATAGTTAACCCTCCTACTTCTGGGACCTTTTCATACAAGTTGATCCACCATTTGAAACCATTTGCTTTTGTGGTTTTGAATTGTGAAATAACTGTATAGTATTGATTTCCCCAAATGGTTTTGAATGGTAGGTCAGCTAATATAAATCCTTGTTTGGATCTTTCCAAATGGTAGGTCAGCTAATACAAAACCTTGTTTAGATACTTCTAAGTGGTGAATCAATGGACCCTCTATGCATTTGAATGGATTTGAATGGTAGTAAAGCTTGCTACCAACACTGTTCAAATGGTATCACCATGTGTGTACAAAACCAATGGGCATTTTGGTAAGTGGAAATTTTGAATGGTTTCAAATGGTCAAACAGTAGGAGGGTTAAGGTTAATATTTTCAAAATGATTTCATTTCTTCTCATAGAAATTAAATCCGGAGGTGCACGTCGACCTGGAGATCTTGTGAAGAGACATGACCAGTATGCTGTAATACCTTAATGATGTGCAATACATGCTTCAAGGGAAAGTTCAGAGGATAAGGCAGTGGATTCCATTGCATGAAATCACAATCTACATGAACCGCACAAAGTATATTATCAGTCTTTCTGTATTCACATTGTACAGTGTGCGTAAAAGGGCTTTGGCATAAAGAGAGGAATTCCATTGGAGTAGTTAGGGTTAAGAAGAGTGTGGAGTAAGTGAACAACTTACCAGAATGAGCAAAAGCCCCCCTGTATTCCTCATCATTTGGGTCCCCCGAGCTTCCTGGCCCACCAAAACTCCAATCAAAATTCCTATTCAGATCAACGCCTATACTTGTTCCCCTCCAGCAGTAGTTGCTGGTCCTCTCGACGTGCCGCCTCCCATCCGGGTTTGCCATGGCGATGATGTAAAGGTCCAGTCGGCCGAGAATCAGCCGGGAGAAGCTTTCAGCCGGTGCTGCGGCGCCCTCAAGCCGGGTTATGTTGCGAGGAGATGAAAAGGCTTTCCACTGGGAAGAACTCCCGGGCGTGCTCCCGTAGAGGATAACAGGATCTTTGGTTTGGCCATGGATAAACTGAAACGACCCGATGACGTTCTTGGGTTGGAGAAATTTGAAAGGTGTAGGATATACTGTGGGTGCCAACACGGATGTGTATTTTAAGTCTAACTTGATGTAGTTTGGATTTCTGTGTTGAGTTCTTGCAGTTGAATGGCTATTTGTGAAACATTGTGGTAATACCTGTAATCTGGGGTGTAACGTTCTTGTTGGGGTTTAACATCTCTGGCACAGACTATTTTTACGCCGGTACAAATTAAAATTACAAGTACCCAAACCTGCAGGAGGCGTTTGCATGGCCAGCTATAGGACATGAATTGGATTGGTTGAGCTTGTCTTAAGCCCTCATCGTTGCACTGATTGCAATCTTGCATCCGTAGTGAATCCATCACTGGATTTTCTGTTCCCATGGTAACTTGATATATCACAGCAGTCTTTCAACAGTAGGACTCTCAAATTTCAACATCCTGCAAGAAACAAATGTTGGTGAGATCCAATCTATTATCTAGCCCCATTCTAGGGCCATTGCACTGGACTCTCTCCGTATCCTTGGCCCTAGCACCACATGTACAAAAATGGAGTGATTTTTCAACTTTTGATCTGCTAATTATTACAACCTAAAACTTAGTAATTAGGTAACCTTGTCAAAGCAGACTCTTTTGGCATAAAATCCATTATTCTGGGATATCACACTTTCATGAAATTTTTGAAACATTTTTGAAATTTAAAAAAAATAAATAAAATTTAAATTTCACCAAAATTACCGATCTCACAAAATTGAACTTTATGCTAAATGTGTCTGTTTGGGCAAGCTTACCTAATCACAAAATTTTACATCATAAGAATTAGCACTAGCAGATCAAAAGTTGAAAAATCACTCCATTTATGTACATGTGGCAGAAGCCAGAGATACGGAGGGAGTCCAGTGTATTGGCCCTAGAATGGGGCTAGGCTATTATCTAGGGCAAATACACAAATGGACTCCCTCCGTATTCTTGGCCCTAACCCCACATTTACAAAAAAGGGGTGATTTTTTTCAACTGTTGATCTGCAAATTATTACAATCTAAAATTTTGTGATTAGGTAAGCTTGCCCCCAAGCAGACACTTTTGGCATAAAATTCGTTATTGTGAGATTGGTAATTTTGGTGAAATTTAAATTTTATTAGGGCCAATATTTTTTTTTAATTTAACAAATGGGTCATTCCGTGTCAAATCACCTAAGGGTCCCCTGGTGACCCCCTCAGATTTGGCTGAAAAAAATTGAAAACATAGCTTCATCTTTCAAACTCAGACAAACAAAATTTCAGAGCCAAATTCTAAGCGGATTGGGATTTACGGCCCTCCAAACGGGGCGTTTCACCTCCCTTTTTGACAAATGCAAATGTTGCCTACACTTTTATACCAATTTCATTTGCTCATAAATACTTATTTGAAAAAGATATGAATCTCAAAGTTGATTTATTGGGTAAACTCTGCCTGTTCTCTTCATAAAAGGCATCAGAAATACTGTACCTGCATCACATCTTGAGATATTCTCACTCGAAAACCCTGCTTTAATTCTTCGACAAGTACTTAATTGGAATTTGGACCCCCCCCCTATTCTTCACAAATAATTTCAGAAATGTTATACAACTACATTTGTATAATATAACAACTGGTGTATCATATACAGCAAGCACATCAATTTTAAAGGGGCATACAGTGTTTAATGGTGGTCAAATATGGTCCGTGAGAAAGAATACTAAAAATCCGCTTTTCTAACCCAGGGATGACCCGTGGTCAGTTAAATTTTGTTTCAAATTTTAACAGTAGAAACATACATATAAAACTCCATTTGTGCCAAATTAAAAGTTTTGTTCTCACCTCCTTCATATTTAATTGATTTTTTGAAATATCACCTCCAGCATAATTTGGCCCTATAGGAACGCACACGTTGTTGCCTATGTACAATGCATACTATTTATTGTTGGAACAGAAAAATGAAGTTATTTGCTTTCCCATGAAAGAGGGAATTAAAATGAATAATACTGTACCTACAGTTGACATTGATGACTGTGCTAAAACAAAATTAAACATGGCTTGGAAGGAGTGTCTGTAGTTGTGCCAGTTCTTCTGTTGGGAATTTGTAGTATCGGCCACCATGACCATGAGCAAGGGGAGCATCAATGACACTGATAACATGAGTTTAATGGCACCCAGCATTGGTTTCTGGCAGAATCTGCTGGCCAGGACAGAGTTAGTTTTTGCCGTTTCATGAACTTCACATTTACATCACGATTCTCCTCAGAGCGTTCAACGATGATCCCAATAAAGAGCTCCCCATCATAACTACAAGCAATGTATTTTCCAGGCTGGTACGCAGTTGTGTCCACTGGAGTTGGAGATGGAACTTTTCATCCTCATTACGAGTGAAACATGGCTGAACTTTTCATCTGGTGAAATTAGACGCATTTCCAATTCTCGGTTTGAAACTGGAATGAAGCTATGGTGGGAACGAGTTCTGGGAATTGTCTTCACTGCTGCATAGCGATCTTCCAATTTGAAAACTTCAGCATGTTTGTTAATATCTTCAGAACTCACGTAGAGGAAGGATACTGAAGTAATGTTCTGATTGGCCCAAGTGAAGAGCTGATGGGGAGTGAGAATGTGATTTTCTGTTGCTGCTTGTAGGCTTGCTCTTGCTGCTAAGCGTTTTACAGTTCCTCCTATACCATCACAGGGACTCTTTCCATGGCTGGTGGCGAAAAAGTGCCATTCAGCTGATACGCCATGATCATTCTGATGATATACCAGATTTGTCAAGTTTTAAAAATTTTTGTACTGACTTGCTGCACCATCACTGAAGTACATGATCTTCGTTATTTTGGTTAGCTTCTCCTTCAGATTCAAGATCATTCTTGTGATGTAGGCATGGACAGCTGTGGTATCATGCTTTAGATAGTCTGATATTACACACATACTGAAACACTGCACTTTTCCATCTTCCATGTAGTACACTGCAAAAGGATGTAAAGTCCACTTGTCTTTGTATTTTCTACATGTAATTACAGCAATACGCATTGCAATAGGCAACAATGTGTGCATTCCTACAGGGCCAAATTATGCTGGAGGTGATATTTCAAAAAATCAATTAAATATGAAGGAGGTGAGAACAAAACTTTTAATTTGGCACAAATGGAGTTTACATATGTATGTTTCTACTGTTAAACTTTGAAACAAAAATTTAACTGACCACGGGGTTATCCCTGGGTCAGAAAAATGGGATTTTTAGTATTCTTTTCTCTACGGACCATATTTGACCCACCATTAAACACATATATGCCCCTTTAAAATTGATGTGCTTGCTGTAAATGATACACCAGTTGCTATATTATACAAATGTAGTGTTGTATAACATTTCTGAAATTATTTGTGAAGAATAGGGGGGGTCCAAATTCCAATTAACCCTGCGTGCAGCCGCCTGCTGCCTTTGGGGCAGCAGGTTCGTTTGTTTTAACGATAATACAAAAAATAAGCGCCCCAATAAATTTTTACTCCAGAAATGCCTACCCAGGTATTTTCCGAAAAGGACTGTATAGTCACTTTGTGTCCTGGGTTTGAGGTCAAGCAAGGTCAAACCCTTGAAATGATGCCTCTGAGAAAGTCCCATAGGGTTGTGCACAAACCTCCTTGTGCACAAACCTACATGTACATGTACATGTACACTACAACCATGCTTCCCCATTATATTGGGGTGAGTGCATAATAGTTTGTTTACAAAATACCCCCCCACCATCCGTCCCCCCCCCCACATCCCGCCACAAGATTGCAGACCGTTTTTATTTTATTTATTTTTTTTTGGGGGGGTGGGGGTGGGGGGACGGATGGTGAAAGTGGGGTGGGTGGGTTGGAAAGAGTCAGGGGACCTCCATTCAACTATTTAGACCCTTTGAGAAAGGATTGTGTACATGAGGCAAATGTTCATGCTACAACCACCTGCTGCCCCAAAGGCAGCAGGTGGTCTAACAACCAGTGTATACTCGAGCGTGAGCCGCAGGTTAAAGTACTTGTCAAGAATTAAAGCAGGGTTTTCGGTGAGAATATCTCAAGATGTGATGCAGGTACAGTATTTCTGATGCTTTTTATGAAGAGAACAGGCAGTGTTTACCCAATAAATCAACTTTGAGATTCATATCTTTTTCAAATTAGTATTTATGAGCAAATGAAATTGGTGTAAAAGTGTAGGCAACATTTGCATTTGTCAAAAAGGGAGGTGACACGCCCCTTTTGGAGGGCCGTAAATCCCAATCCACTTGGAATTTGGCTCTGAAATTTTGTTTGTCTGAGTTTGAAGGATGAAGAGCTTCATGTTTTCAATTTTTTTCAGCCAAATCTGAGGGGGTCACCAGGGGAGATGTTGAAAATTTTGGTGATTTGACACGGAAT
Organism: Zoroaster sp. YZ-2022; assembly: GCA_029582265.1. NCBI lineage: Eukaryota > Metazoa > Echinodermata > Asteroidea > Forcipulatida > Zoroasteridae > Zoroaster > Zoroaster sp. YZ-2022. The sequence goes on along the minus strand of JAQQFT010000358.1, from coordinate 18,932 downwards.
GACCCAAATGTTTCGAAAATGTCATGAAATTGAAAGTGAGCTATCCCTGATTTTATGCCTAAAAAAGGTGTCTCTGCTTGGGTAAGGTTACCTAATCAATCATTAAGTTTTAGCTTGTAATAATAAGCAGATCAAAAGTTGAAAAAAAAATCCCCCTTTTTGTACCGCCTCGAAACATTTTTCTTCCTCATCACATGACGTCCATGCTCAAATCAAATATTTCAAAATCATAATGATCAACGTACGGTAACATGATCAAAGTTTCAATTTCATCGACCCCTACCTACACTCAGCTCTAGGTATTGGTGGCCCAGATTTACGAAATAAAATAAACATTGAGTACTGTCCTCTCTATCTTACCTCATAAACTTTGTTTCTTCGCGATTTTCTTATATGCTTTCACTTCTGTCAGATACAAATATTCAGATACTGAGATAGTACACACGAACGTTTTGTATCCATATCTGCAAGTGCATCATCATGATAAACAATGTACTTCACGTCCATCCATCTGCACATCAACGAGATCACATCACCAGGCTTTGGGTGCCAGACTTAAATTCAATTTATTAGGGAATCGATTCTGCTGTACATAAATACCATGACTGGTTGCGCTGACTGCGTGCAGCTAATCGACGTTCCTGCTGGGTCTCATCGATATATCGATACCGTATGGTACCCGACCAAACCTCGTGCCTACCGTGCCAGTGGGACCGAGGTACATGTGCATGTACATACGTGATGTGTGACCGCCCCATTTCGTGGTCCCTGGGATATGGATGGCTTTGATGTTGTTTTGGGCTGGTGGAGATAGAAATAGATTACCTCCATGCATTGAAGAAGGAAATTACATGGAGGACGGATTTGGCATTTCAAAATATCTAAAAATACTAAGTGTGCCTTATTTTCAATTGGGATTTTTTTTAAGGATTAAAAGGGATTTGTTTTTAAAGGAGGCGTCCAAATGCTTTTATAAAAAAAAAGGAAAAGGGATTTGTTTTTAAAGGAAGCGTCCAAATGCTTTTATTAAAAAAAAGGAAAAGTGTAACTGTTAAAGTCACTTTGATAGAAATCTCTCCAGGGAGTTTAAAAGGGGGGGGGGGGAGGGTTCAGGATCTGCAGTTTTCCATTTCTGTTTTAAAATAATTTTGTCTCTGTTTACAAATATAATCCTTCTTAATAATTTTTTTTTATTTTCCTCTCCAAACCATAATCCCTTGTCAGTATTGTTTGCAGGTATGACATTTAGTTTTTTTTTTTAATTTTTAAAGCGAGGACACTTTATAATAACTATGACACTGACACAAGTTTGCATCAATACTGACAGTATTTATTGATGAACATTAAAGAACACTAATATATTTACATATATATATATATATATGTGTGTGCATTATATGCATTTCAGTAACTTGTCATATCGCTAAAACATATATCAGACAACATTTCCACTGCAAATTGTTGTTTTTATGATTTAAGATCAAAGCCCTTATTGGTCATCTTGAAAAACAAATCACAGTTTTACATGAAAGTCACTTGGTATTACGTGGATGGTGGTAACCTTTGAAATAAAAATTCCTTTTTCTCTGAGATGAATACACTTCAGATAAAATTATTTCTCAGGATAACTGATACTTGTACCAACTTGACACCAAGTAAGATTTTAGCTAAGGCCAAAAAAAGTCCGGTTTCTGGTCTCCATTGCGCGCCTCGGACCTGGTTTAAAAAAAATGTTTACGCATAAATCGCCCACAAGGCCAATGGCCACTCCAAGGTGGGGGCTACTAAGTTGTTACAATGACTCACACTGAAGAAACCAGCCCCTACTTTTGAAACAAGACAAGTTAATAACCAGCCTCTTCACAGTGCGAATAGGACTGGGAGGGTAACTAGTCCAGAACAAGGCAGTTGTTAAACTGCCTCTACCCTATAAGCAATTATGGTTAAGTGTCTTGCTCAAGGACACAAGTGTCACGGCCGGGATTCGAACCCACATTCTGCTGCTAACACCAGAACTTGAGTCCGGTAAGCTAGACCGCTCGGCCACAACACTCCATGTGCGTCAGCATTTTTAGTTGTTGTTTTTTTTGGGCTATAAATGATGTCTAATAGCAACTGAAATTGCTCGATTGACTGGAATTCTGCCGTGCTGTGTTTTAAATGAATTTCATATAGGGGTATGAACATTTACCCGATTTGTGTGGCCTCTCTTAGTCACCATACTTTGTGTATGGGAAATTTGGTCTGGTTCCAATAACTGTGAACATGTATCACTGCACCAATATTGAAGCCAACCTATGACAAGCAACAGTAGATTTTTTTTCTTTGGCCTAATGATTAATTAATTTGATAATCTAATAATTACCAATGTTGTACGTTCTCCTTTAAAGAGCCTATGAATGACAGACAACATACAGCACAGAACAGCATAACTTTCAATGGTAATAAAAACTTACCACATATTCTTTTTTACAGCAACAACTTATCAAATGATTTTTTTTTTTAAATGTTGTTAATCAGGCAAGGAAGTGAAAAGGAAGAGCAATGTATGGGCAAGCCGCAACACTATTTTGAATAGTTTACCACTCTCTGCAAACATAAGCTTAGGCCCCCAAAAAAGTCCCCGGTTTCTAGTCTCTGTGCGCGTCGCCTCAGACCCGCGAGTCGCCTAAGACCCACGCGTCAGCATTTTTAATTTTCTTTTTTTTTGTTATGAAACGATGTCCAATTGCAGCCACAATTGCTGGATCGATTGGAATTCTGCCGTGCTGTGCTTTAAACGATTTGTTCACAGAGGGGTGTGATTTGTGAGGCCTCTCTAAGCCACCATACTTTGTATATGGGAAATATGTATCATGTATTTCCCTGTTGGCAAAGCAAAAATATGGCAAAAAAAAAAAAAAAAAAAAAAAAAAAAAAAAAGCGTCGCCCGATGACCAGAAACTGGAGACTTTTTTGGGGGGCCTTAAGTCTCATTAATATGTTAAAGGGACGCAGTGATTGAAAATTACTGGCTCATTTATGCAGCAGCAATGGTAATATGACCTTAACTTGAGCGTTATTGTTTTTAGTCATTTTCATGTCCTGTTGATTGTGGCAATATTAACCCTTTCATATACTCTTTAAGAACATATCAGTTCATCTAGCCTCCTGCTTTGTAATGTGATTCAATAGGAACTGTTCTTAGTCTACTGGGGTGCCATGGCCGAGCGGTTTGGTGCATCGGACTTGTGTTCTGATGGCTGAGTGTTCAGAATGTAGGGTCGAATCCTGGCCGCGACCGTGGTGCTTGTGTCCCTGAGCAAGACACTTAACTATAATTGCTTCTCTTCACCCAGGAGTATAAATGGGGACCTTTGAGGGCAGAGATGGTAATTGTGTTTGATTAAGCTCGTTGCGCTACACATTTGGACGCATGGACTGCATACTCCCCAGGGAGTTGAGATGGTTCGAGGAATGATATAACTGGCCCGATGACAGGGGTAATAATGTTCATGCGCCATGAGCGTCAAACTTGGCAGATACCGGCATAATATAAGTGTCCATTATTATTATTATTATTATTATTATTATGTTTTGCTGTCTCGTTAGTGTTTTGTTTAATGTAAGGCTTTCCTCTCACAAACATTGCTTTTATTGGTGATAATATGCCTTTCTTTGATTGGCATTTCATGGTTTTGTTATCACTTTGTATTGTATTTATGATTTGGCCATGAAGCGAAATAAATATGTATATGAATAAATGAATAAGTAAAGACTGTTTGCGGTGACACCATGTGGAAACTCTCTTTGAGAACAGGTTGAAACTCTCTTTGAGAACTCTTTGTTTGAATAAATGAATAAATGAATAAATGAACAAATGAACAAATGAACAAATGAACAAATAAATAAATGAACAAATGTATAAATGGAGTGCCATGGTCGAGCGGGTTTAGTGCGTTGGATTTGTGTTCTGATGGCTGAGTCATCAGAATGTGGGTTCGAATCCCAGCCGCGACCGAGGTGCTTGTGTCCTTGAGCAAGACACTTTACCATAATTGCTTCTCTCCACCGAGGGGTAAATGGGTACCTGTGAAGGCAGAGTTGGTTATTGTGTTTGATTAGCCCTATATATGCGCTGTAATGGCAGCAATTGAGCTGTATACTCCGCAGGGAGCTGAGATGGTTTCAGGAATCATTTATGAGCCTGGTGAGCAGGGGTAATAATGTAATGCGCCTTGAGCACCAGTTTGGTGGATACGTGCGCCATATAAGTCCACATTATTATTAAATGAATAAATGAATGAATGAACATGTTGCCTCCAAAATGGCCTTACATTTCGAACCTAGTAGGTTCTTTCTCAAAGGCTTTCTCTAGGTTTGATACATAAGGCCAATAACTACTATTTTTGCATTTATACTACAGGTCCTTTAGGTTGGTAAGCAGTTTGCAACAGCTAATTTTCTATTTATGTTCCCTTCAAAATTCCCTTCTTACACCACTGGCATTTACCAGTGTTAAAACTGTGGGGTATTAAGCAAGAAACACTATATTATAAATGTGAAAAACATGCATTAATCGAAAAACGGATTTGGAGTACATTACATCATCCACTATGAGTGGCCAGACAGTGACATGTGCTGCTTGGGTGGAATGACGACATCATCATGGTAGGTGAGGAACACACACTCGAACATTTTACAATTTATAGTTGTTGGTTTTTTGGACTCTCGTTTTCCATGAAGTAAAATCCATCAGAACTAATTGCCAGACTGTTTTTAAACATCATTGTTTTTAAACATCATTGTGTTTTAAACATCATTGTTCCGTTTTAAACAAAGCAGTCTATTGATAAGTAGGATTCCATCCTCACACCCCATACTTAATAACAATTATAATAATGAAATCTTATACAATGCCCAAGTCCGCCTTTATAACATTCAAGACGTTGTTTTTTTTAATACAACAATTACAAATTACTCCCGAGTTGCAAAATTCCATCTCCAATGGAATTCCTCTCTTCTGCCAAAGCCCTTTTACGCACACTGTGCAATGTGAATACAGGAAGACTGATACTTTGTGCGGTTCATGTAGATTGCGATTTCATGCAATGGAATCCACTGTCTTATCCTCTGAACTTTCCCTTGAAGCATGTATTGCACATCATTATGGTATTACAGCAGACTGGTCATGTCTCTTCACAAGATCTCCAGGTCGACGTGCCGCACCTCCGGATTTAATTTCTATGAGAAGAAATTAAATCATTTTGCAGAACATTAACCCTAAATATCCCAAATCCTCCAACATCCACCACCTGGTTTTGCTTGATTTTGATGGATTCAGTACTCCACAGTATAGCCAAGCGAATAGAGCATGTAGCCACGTGTACCAAATCCATCAAACTCCACCGGCTGCTTTTGTTGGATTCAGTACTCCACAGTATAGCCCAGCGAATAGAGCATGTAGCCACGTGTACCAAATCCATCAAACTCCACCGGCTGCTTTTGTTGGATTCAGTACTCCACAGTATAGCCCAGCGAATAGAGCATGTAGCCACGTGTACCAAATCCATCAAACTCCACCGGCTGCCTTTGTTGGATTCAGTACTCCACAGTATAGCCCAGCGAATAGTGCATGTAGCCACGTGTACCAAATCCATCAAACTCCACGGCTGCTTTTGTTGGATTCAGTACTCCACAGTATAGCCAAGCGAATAGAGCATGTAGCCACGTGTACCAAATCCATCAAACTCCACCGGCTGCTTTTGTTGGATTCAGTACTCCACAGTATAGCCAAGCGAATAGAGCATGTAGCCACGTGTACCAAATCCATCAAACTCCACCGGCTGCTTTTGTTGGATTCAGTACTCCACAGTATAGCCAAGCGAATAGAGCATGTAGCCACGTGTACCAAATCCATCAAACTCCACCGGCTGCTTTTGTTGGATTCAGTACTCCACAGTATAGCCAAGCGAATAGAGCATGTAGCCACGTGTACCAAATCCATCAAACTCCACCGGCTGCTTTTGTTGGATTCAGTACTCCACAGTATAGCCCAGCGAATAGAGCATGTAGCCACGTGTACCAAATCCATCAAACTCCACCGGCTGCTTTTGTTGGATTCAGTACTCCACAGTATAGCCCAGCGAATAGAGCATGTAGCCACGTGTACCAAATCCATCAAACTCCACCGGCTGCCTTTGTTGGATTCAGTACTCCACAGTATAGCCCAGCGAATAGTGCATGTATGCGTACCAAATCCATCAAACTCCACGGCTGCTTTTGTTGGATTCAGTACTCCTGCCAGTATAGCTAGCGAATAGAGCATGTAGCCACGTGTACCAAATCCATCAAACTCCACCGGCTGCTTTTGTTGGATTCAGTACTCCACAGTATAGCCGAACAGAGCATGTAGCCACGTGTACCAAATCCATCAAACTCCACCGGCTGCTTTTGTTCGATTCAGTACTCCACAGTATAGCCAAGCGAATAGAGCATGTAGCCACGTGTACCAAATCCATCAAACTCCACAGGCTGCTTTTGTTGGATTCATTACTCCACAGTATAATAGCGAATAGAGCATGTACGTGTACCAAATCCATCAAACTCCACCGGCTGCTTTTGTTGGATTCAGTACTCCAGTATAGCCAGCAAATGAGCATGTAGCCATGTGTACCAATTCCATCAAACTTTTTTTTTTTTAATTTTGAAAACAAAATCGATGCAGGCATTTATGAATGGGAACAACAGTATGACGCTCGGTCTTTACCATAGGTTAATGACCGGTTTTGTGCATGGTCACGGGCGTTAAAGACCTCGCTTTCGGCTCGGTCCTTAACTGTTATTCGCTTCGTAAAAACTGAAGCAACTCACCTTGATTTCTTTTTCTATCCTGTCCACCTCGGCCCCCAGTGTGTCGATTATTTTCTCTCCATGTTCCAGCATGAATCCCTCGACCTCCTCCATCGTACTGAAATTCTGAAGCTCCTGTCAAATCAAAGAGGAAGTTTGATCTCGTATCAGGACAAGGGCTTCATCAGAAAGTTGATAAGACTTAATGGGAGAGCATACACCTTTGGTTATTACAAAATTACCGAATTATAATAAAAAACTCAATGATCTCTGATTGGTTTGGGTTAAATGTACACAGCACCGTAGTAGGCTATAACTGGGCGCCTGTCGTTTCACAGAATAAATTTTTACAAAAAATCCCTTATAACTGTATAATTTTCTCAGAAACATACAGAACAATTTTGAGAAGATAAATAACAAGAAATTGGGTACATTTTTCTTGATAACATTAATTTGGGCATTAGAATTTGTGTTCATTATTTTAACCCATGATCCTCATGCCAATTGAAATGATTCCTGAAACCATCTTAGCTTCCTGAGTATCCTGTTCATAAGTCGATATGTAATACGCACACGCATTGGTATGCGCATTCTTTTTGCTCCTTCCGGTTTCAAAGCTGGCATACCATTGTGTGTAATTAAACCTTAAATTCCTTGATTTTAACGTTCAAAAGTGATTCTTGAGGCAGAAATTGACTTTGTTACTGAGATTTTCTGTCTTTACAACACATACGTTAAAGGCAAGTCCCAACACTTCCTAATTTCTTGCGTAAAGAAAAGGGTGGTCAATGCATTTCCAATGGGCTTCTGATGATCGTTGGAGCCAGCACGTGCGAAGTAAGTATGGTTTATGTTGGAATTATGTCACGCTTACCAACAGGATTCATGCTGTTAAGCACTCATGCAGCTAATCATATATATAACAATATATATATCTCTTCCCCACACCTTTTCACCACTTCAAACTCTTTCCCTATTGACTAAACTCTGGCTAGATTTTTGTATTGGTAATTTTTTTTAAATTTTTTTCCGTCAAACCTTTAGTAAGCTCTCCAGGTCTTGTTTATCAAGGTAGGACCTCGTCACCTCCCTACCATCAAAGTCGACCTCAGCCTTGAAGCGGATTGTATCAACGCCCATGTCTGTAGCTTTTTACATCATTGCACACCCTATCATAAAAAACAATCAGAATTCATTGCTATGTAGCACCAAGTTATGACCAAATTATGTACCAGGGCCCAAGTTCATAGCGCCGCTTACCGGTAAGCATGTTTTCGTGCTAACTATAGCATGAAAATTTGCTTAAGCATAAGCATATTTCACAGGTTAAGAATATTCAGAGCGGCACATGCGCGTTCACCATGTATTTGTATTGTTGTGTCACTCATTTGCTAGCAATAACGGCCGGCGAGTAAGCGTGCCTTTCTCTATGCTTAACGGTTAGCAGCGTTATGAAATGAAAAACATACTGTAAGCAAAAATCAGCTGTTAAGCGGCTCTATAAAATTGAGCCCAGGTCAGTTTTCCCTTATGGATTAACTACAGTACATTCAAATGTATATCTCTCATCAGGGGTGGATCCAGGGGGGATCCACGGTGTACTGAACCCCGGCTCCTTCCCTCCCGGCAGCCATTTTGTTTAAACTTCCCAAAGAGACCATAAGGCATTTTAAGAAAAGCAACTTTTTCTTACAGAGAAAGTAGTATTGGAGTAGAATATGTCGGAACAAATAAACTCAAACATCTGGAGGCCCCTCCCTCCTTTCAAAAATCCACCCAATCACCAAGAAAGACCACCGCGGAGAGAGGGTGAATGAGAACACTGTAGGTATTATAGAGACTGATTGCTTACCGAACCATCACATCATTTTCCAGCATACTGCTTATCATCATGAGATCCTTCTCCGGTATGGAGCGGCCTAGTAATGCCTCGGTGTTACTGTAGATTAAAAAACCCGACACGCAACCTGCGAACACAGAAAAAAATGCAAGAGAGTGTGTGGACAGTCAGTAATAGCGCAGTACATTAAGCAGGCCGAGTAGGTTTGTACCATACACATTTCAGTATGGGAGTGACATTTGTGACCCGCTCTGGCAAAACCCGAAGCATTTACCATAATGCGTAACAGCCATGAAAAGGTCAAAAACTAACCCCAGGGACCAGTTTGAGGGACCAGTTTTCATGTCACCATATAGAGCATTTTCTCTAGATTTTGATGGAAAAAGAAAAATCCTGAAACATTGTTGGGAGCACTGTTAATTTCCACGATAAATTTGGGAGGTCACTTTTGAAAATTGGGTTCCAAGTTTAAGGTTTTGCCAGAGCCAGTCAGTCACAGTCACATAAACGGGGTGATTGTCAACAACACCATTGTGATGTGCATAACACACATTATTGTAGAGTTCTTTCGGGTACACCGTGTAATAATCTCTTCTTGGAAAGAAGTGATGGCTCTGAGAAGAGCCGGTTGGTTTGTTCTCAAGGTTTCGACTAGTCTACTCTAGCCGTCGTCATGAGACTGGCTCTTCTCAGAGCCACCACTTCTTCCGAGAAGAGATTATTACAATATCTATCGCCACCATGCAAAGTGAAGGATTTGGGAAGGTTAGGGTTAATGCGCCAAACGGATAAAACAATAACAAACCTAAGATTGTTCCAATAGCGATAGATCCCATGGAATCATACATTGGGTTACCAGTGAGAGACGTAAGCCCCATACATCCAGCAGCTACCGTCACTCCTAGGACTGCTGCAGCATCCTCCAGTAATACAACATTGATGCTTGGGTCTCGACTGCGCAACACTGAGGAGAGGAAAACACGCATTTTCAGACCTGGACATTCACTTTGTTTTGACACTAGCAGGTCGAGCAAGTAACAACATTTACCGGTCCGACAAAATCTTTGACCAGTCCATCATTTAAAGGGAAGGTATTTCTAGTTATTACCAAATTATCAAATTAACAAATTATTAGCTAAGTACTTACTTGGTTTAAAGTTTGTACACGTATCAACAGAAGTCTATTACCTACATGAAGTGTGCCACTCGTGTACTAACCTAGTCCACGGCACAGTACCAGAAGTCTATTACCTACATGAAGTGTGCCACCTGGGTGGTACTATCCTAGTCCACGGCACAGTACCAGAAGTCTATTACCTACATGAAGTGTGCCACTGGTACTAACCTGGTCCACGGCACAGTACTAGAAGTCTATTACCTACATGAAGTGTGCCACTGGTGTACTAACCTAGTCCACGGCACAGTACCAGAAGTCTATTACCTACATGAAGTGTGCCACCGTGTACTAACCTAGTCCACGGCACAGTACCAGAAGTCTATTACCCATGAAAGTGTGCCACTGCGTGGTACTATCCTAGTCCACGGCACAGTACCAGAAGTCTATTACCTACATGAAGTGTGCCACTGTGTACTAACTAGTCCACGGCACAGTACTAGAAGTCTATTACCCACATGAAGTGTGCCACTGTTACTAACCTAGTCCACGGCACAGTACCAGAAGTCTATTACCACATGAAGTGTGCCACGTGTACTATCCCAGTCCACGGCACAGTACCAGAAGTCTATTACCTACATGAAGTGTGCCACTGTGTACTAACCCAGTCCACGGCACAGTACCAGAAGTCTATTACCCACATGAAGTGTGCCACCCGTGGTACTAACCTAGTCCCACGGCATGGTACCAGAAGTCTATTACCTACATGAAGTGTGCCACTCGTGTACTAACCCAGTCCACGGCACAGTACCAGAAGTCTATTACCACACATGAAGTGTGTGCCACTGGTGTACTAACCTAGTCCACGGCACAGTACCAGAAGTCTATTACCTACATGAAGTGTGCCACTGCGGTACTAACCTAGTCCACGGCACAGTACCAGAAGTCTATTATCAACATGAAGTGTGCCACCTGTACTAACCCAGTCCCACGGGCACAGTACCAGAAGTCTATTACCTACATGAAGTGTGCCACTCGTGTACTAACCTAGTCCACCAGCATGCCAGAAGTCTATTACCACATGAAGTGTGCCACTCGTGGTACTAACCTAGTCCACGGCATGGTACCAGAAGTCTATTACCCACATGAAGTGTGCCACTCGTACTAACCTAGTCCCACGGCATAGTACCAGAAGTCTGTTACCTACATGAAGTGTGCCACTCGTGTACTAACCCTCAGTCCCACGGCATAGTACCAGAAGTCTATTACCTACATGAAGTGTGCCACTCATGTACTAACCTAGTCCACGGCACAGTACCAGAAGTCTATTATCAACATGAAGTGTGCCACCGTGTACTAACCTGGTCCACTGCATAGTACCAGAAGTCTGTACCACATGAAGGTGTGCCACTGGGTGTACTAACCTAGTCCACGGCATAGTACCAGAAGTCTGTACCCACATGAAGTGTGCCACCGTGGTACCAACCTAGTCACGGCATGGTACCAGAAGTCTGTTACCTACATGAAGTGTGCCACTGGTGTACTAACCTAGTCCCACGGCATAGTACCAGAAGTCTATTACCTACATGAAGTGTGCCACTCATGTACTAACCTAGTCCACGGCATAGTACCAGAAGTCTATTATCAACATGAAGTGTGCCACTCGTGTACTAACCTAGTCCACGGCATAGTACCAGAAGTCTATTACCTACATGAAGTGTGCCACTCGTGTACTATCCTAGTCCACGGCATAGTACCAGAAGTCTATTACCTACATGAAGTGTGCCACTCGTGTACTAACCTAGTCCACGGCATAGAACCAGACGTCTATTACCTCCATGAAGTGTGCCACTCGTGTAGTAACCTAGTCCACAGCATAGTACCAGAAGTCTATTACCTACATGAAGTGTGCCACTCGTGTACTAACCTAGTCCACGGCATAGTACCAGAAGTCTATTACCTACATGAAGTGTGCCACTCGTGTACTAACCTAGTCCACGGCATAGAACCAGACGTCTATTACCTACATGAAGTGTGCCACTCGTGTAGTAACCTAGTCCACAGCATAGTACCAGAAGTCTATTACCTACATGAAGTGTGCCACTCGTGTACTAACCTAGTCCACGGCATAGTACCAGAAGTCTATTACCTACATGAAGTGTGCCACCGGTGTACTAACCTAGTCCACGGCATAGTACCAGAAGTCTATTATCAACATGAAGTGTGCCACTCGTGTACTAACCTAGTCCACGGCATAGTACCAGAAGTCTATTACCTACATGAAGTGTGCCACTCGTGTACTAACCTAGTCCATGGCATAGTACCAGAAGTCTATTATCAACATGAAGTGTGCCACTCGTGTACTAACCTGGTCCACGGCATAGGTACCAGAAGTCTATTACCCACATGAAGTGTGCCACTGGTGTACTAACCTAGTCCCACGGCATAGTACCCAGAAGTCTACTATCAACATGAAGTGTGCCACTGGTTGTACTAACCTAGTCCACGGCATGGCGAAGTCTATTACCTACATGAGTGTGCACCGTGTACTATCCTAGTCCACTGCATAGTACCGAAGTCTATTACCCACCATGAAGTGTGTGCCACTGCGTGTACACTATCCTAGTCCACTGCATGGTACCAGAAGTCTATTGCCCACATGAAGTGTGCCGCCAGTGTACTCAACCCTGATCGGCATAGTACCAGGAAGTCTATTACCTACATGAGTGTGCCACTAGGTGTACTAACCTGAGTCCACGACATAGTACCAGAAGTCTACTATCAACATGAAGTGTGCCACGCTGGGTGTACTAACCTGAGTCCACGGCATAGGTACCAGAAGTCTATTACCTACCATGAAGGTGTGCCACTGTGCACCAACCTGGTCCTGCATAGTACCAGAAGGTCTACTATCAACGGAAATTATGTGCCACTGGGTGTACTAACTAGTCCACGGCGCGTACCAGAAGTCTATTACCAACATGAGTGTGCCACTGCGTGTACTATCCTGGTCCACGGCATAGTACCAGAAGTCTATTACCTGCATGAGTGTGCCACTGCGTGTACTATCTAGTCCACGGCATAGTACCAGAAGTCTATGCACCTACATTAGTGAAGTGTGCCACCTGTGTACTATCCTAGTCCACGGCATGGTACCAGAAGTCTATTACCTACATGAGTGTGCCACTGGTGTACTATCCTGGTCCGCGGCATGGTGCCAGAAGTCTATTACCTACATGAAGTGTGCTGCTGGGTGTACTAACCTGGTCCCACGGCATGGTACCAGAAGTCTGTTACCACATGAGTGTGCCACTGGGTGTACTAACCTGGTCCACGGCGCAATACCAGAAGTCTCTTACCTGCAGGGTGTGCCACTCGTACTAACCTAGTCCCGCGGCATAGTACCAGGCGTCTATTACCATGAGTGTGCCACTGGTGTACTAACCTGGTCCACGGCATAGTACCAGAAGTCTGTTACCTATGAAGTGTGCCACTGGGTACTAACCTGGTCCCACGGCATAGTACCGGGCGTCTATTACCTGCATGAGTGTGCCGCCGTTGCCTAACCTGATCCACGGCATAGTGCCCAAAGTCTATTACCAACATGAGTGTGCCACTGGTGTACTATCCTAGTCCACGGCATAGTACCAGGCGTCTATTACCACATGAAGTGTGCCACCGTGTACTATCCTAGTCCACTGCATATACCAGAAGTCTATTACCACATGAAGTGTGCCACTGCGTGTACTAACCTAGTCCCACTGCATGGTACCAGAAGTCATTACCTACATGAAGTGTGCCACTCGTGTACTAACCTGGTCCTACGGCATGGTACCCAGAAGTCTATTACACCTACATGAAGTGTGCCACTGGTACTAACCTGAATCCCGGCATAGTACCAGAAGTCTGTACCATGAAGTGTGCCACTGTGGTACTAACCTGGTCCCACGGCATAGTACCCAGAAGTCTGTACCTAGCATGAAGTGTGCCACTCGTGTACTAACCTGATCCACGGCACGGTACCGAAGTCTATTATCAACATGAAGTGCCTTTGTACTAACCTGGTCCACGGCATAGTACCAGAAGTCTATTACCTACATGAAGTGTGCCACTCGTGTACTAACTTAGTCCCGGCATAGTACCAGAAGTCTATTATCAACATGAAGTGTGCCACTCGTGTACTAACCTGAACCACGGCATAGTACTGAAGTCTGTACCTACATGAAGTGTGCCACTGGTGTAACCCCACGGCATAGTTGCCAGAAGTCTATTACTACATGAAGGTGTGCCACTCGTGTACTAACCTATCCCACGGCACAGTACCGAAGTCTGTACCTACATGAGTGTGCCACACGTGTACTAACCTGAACCACGGCACAGTACTAGAAGTCTATACCTACATGAGTGCCACTCGTGTACTAACCTAGTCCACGGCATAGTACCAGACATCTATTACCATGAAGTGTGCCACTGGTACTGACCTAGTCCGGCACAGCACCAAAAGTCTATTAACTACATGTAGTGTGCCACTTGTGCTAACCTGGTCCACGGCATAGTACCCGAAGTCTATGCCCTACATGAGTGTGCCACTCGTGTACTAACCTGGTCCGGCATGGTACCAGAAGTCTATTACCTACATGAGTGTGCCACGTGTACTAACCTAGTCCCACGGCATAGTACCAGAAGTCTGTTACCTACATGAAGTATTGCCACTGGGTGTACTAACTGGTCACGGCATACCGAAGTCTATTACCTACATGAGGTGGGCCACTGGTGTACTCACCTGGTCACGGCATGGTATGAGCGTCTATTACCTACATGAGTGTGCCACCGTGTACTATCCTGGTCCGACGGGCATTACAGAAGTCTATTACCTACATGAAGTGTGCCACTGGGTGTACTAACCTGGTCCCACGGCATAGTACCAAGTCTATTATCAACATGAAGTGTGCCACTCGTGTACTAACCTAGTCCCACGGCATAGTACGCAGAAGTCTATTACCTACATGAGTGTGCCACTGGTGTGCTAACCTAGTCCACGGCACAGTACCAGAGTCTGTTACCTGCATAAAGTTATTGCCACTTTCGTGTAACCTTTAACCTGATCCCACGGCACTGGTACCAGAAGTCTGTTACCTACATGCCAAGGTGTGCCACCGTTACTAACTAACTAGTCCACGGCACAGTACAGAAGTCTATTACCCTACATAAAATGTGCCACTCAAATGTACTAACTAGTCCGCGGCATGGGTACCAGAAGTCTATTTCAGCCACCTACCACATGAAATGTGCCCACTCGTGTACTATCCTGGTCCACGGCATAGTACAGAAGTCTATGGCTACCTACATGAAGTGTTCCTGCCGTTAACCTAGATACCCTGGCACGGTACCAGAAGTCTTATTACCTACGCGAAATGAGTGTGCCCGCGTCGTGTACTATCCTAGTCCATGGCATGGTACCAGAGTTCTATTACCAACATGAAATTATTGCCCACTGCATTATACTATCCTGGTCACACGGCACAGGTACCAGAGAGTCTATTACCAACATGGAAGGTTATTGCCCACTCAGGTGCTTGCTATCCTGGTCCACGGCATAGGTACCCGGGAGTCCGTTACCTACATGAGGTTATTGCGCTCCATGTCAACACTTATCCCTGATCGCGGCGGCTTACGGTACCCGGGCGTCTATTAACCCACCTACATGAAGGTGTTGCCACTGGTGTACTATCTGAGTCCACGGCATGGTACCGGGCCGTCTATTACCCCGCCATGAAGTGTTGCCACTGCGTGTACTATCCTGGTCCACAGCATAGTACCAGGCGCGTCTACCTACCATGAATGGTGTGCCACCAGTGTACGCTATCCTGAGTCGGCGGCATGGTACCAGGCGTCCTATTACCGGAAATGAAGTTGCCACTCGTTGTACATATCATCCTAGATCCACGGCATAGTGCCAGAAGTCACCATTACCTACATGAAGTTATTTGCCACTCGGTGTACTAACCTACTCCACGGCATAGGTACTCCAAGAACAATGGATTTGGCCCATTCGTGAGTGTTTTGTTCCACAAACTGACATGCAAGGAGTCTCTAAAGAAGCAGTGCAGTCGCAGGGGAGACTTAACCGTGGCCAGAGAACTGTATCTCGGCGTCGTACCTTGCCAGCATTGTATTGAGCAGCGCCCACAGGATGGATTGATCTGCGTCTCGTTTAAGATTGCGTCTAGTTCTCTAGGAACTGGCTTAGCGTGGAAACGCCTGTCCTTGATACTTACGCAGGCAGGCATAGCGAAGCGAATAAAACCGTAACCAAGCTTGCATGTGCGTTTGCTCATAAGGGGATTACGAAATGCACCAATGGTATGGATTACAACAGGCTGGCACACTTCATGAAGGAAATAGGCTTTACAGTATCAATCATCCTAAGGCCAACAAAAACGTCTCCTCTTTCTGGTCAGCCAGTCGGCTTCAAAAATCGATGCGGTGACACACTTTTTTTCCGGCCGCTCCTTTTTGTGGCCAACAGGAAATCGCGATACATTGTATATCACGGGGACCATTTCCATATACAAGTACGGTGACTAGAGAGGCCTCGTCGGGCAAGCGTTCCTTCCCCATATGAAAAAAAGTCGTTTAAAAGCACAGCTCGGGAGGGAATTCCAATCGATCCAGCAATTTTGGCTGCAATTGGACGTGATTTCTGTAAAATAAAGAAAATTAAAAATTGCCGGTAACGGGTCTAAAGCTGACATGAGACCAGAGCCAGAGACTTGTTGTTTTGGGGCCCTAATTTTTGATTAATTGTAAGGGATGGGCAAAAATCTCGATGCAAGGTTTCATCGATCTTCTTGTCGTCTTACCATACTCCTTGAAGGTTTGCTTCTTGGCTTCAGCTCCCTTCTTGATAACGTTGATGGCAATCATGAGATTGGCTGAAAGACAACAAAGATAACATGATAACCTTTCACACACTGAACAGCGGGGGATACAAGGGTGGGAAGGCTGAAAATATCTCCCAAAACTAGAAGCTTAAAAATTGCTTGACAAGGGAGGGGGGGTGTAGGCCTGAAAAATTGTAGGCGTAGAAGTGAGGGTTTAACCCTTCTGTGACTCAGGGTCAAAATCAGTCAAAATGTTTATATACTTGCCAAGGTGTACCTATAGTGCACTTAAAAAGTGAACACTGTCAAACCTTACGTGTAGTAAGTACATTTACAGGTCAAAATGAGTTGACTGTTTTTGACTGAGTAAAAAGCATTGTCTGGTATTGTTGAGATGATCAAAACAAGTCCAAAAATGCCTGTGGCTGCACATTGGGTCATACAGTCAAAACAGGCAGTTAACTGGTTTTGACCACGACAACCTCTACGCTAAAGTTCAGCTAAAGTAGGAGGGTTAATAATTATAACTTACAGTTGCTTCTTGTATTGTTTTTTGTTTTATTACTGACAATAAATCCTCTGATTTTTCTTTGATTGATTAACACGCTGAGTTTTCATGTTTGGTCATGAAAACTATGAACTCCTAAGGTTGCAAAACTCAAGCAGGCCTTCTTGGTTTCACTTTATGGTAGCTTTAGAAGACATTCAGAGAATTTTCAGTGGGCGATTAGCTTTTGCAGACATAATAAAAGGGTGTTCAGGGGGGTGGATAAATGAAAAGTTTGAAATGCAGATATTTGGACACAATACGGGCGACTATCAAATATTGTTTAGTTTTGGGTACACCATGTAATGATCTCTTTGAAAGTGATGGCTCTGAGAACGTTCAGAATAAACCAACCGCCTTCTCAGGCCATCCCCTTTCCAAAAGAGATCATCAGGGTTTCCAACTCAACATCTATCCCCACCAAGCAATGCCTCAAATCCTATATCGGACATATTGTTATATATTATTTAAAAATTTAAAAAAAAAAAAAACGTTTGGCTGTTAGCTTGTAAATATGCAAAGAAAACAGTTCAATGAAACTGACCACAAAATAACTGAATTTGTCAGCTTAAAAAAAAGTACAATAAAGAAAAACTAAACCCAGGACAGAATCAGCCTAATAAACCCAACCTCCTCAGCGGCAGTGATCCAAAGGATACAGTATGACCAGAACAAGCGATTCCATTGGCTCAGGATGGATCAATCCCATAATGCCTGGTACAAGACAAACCCCGGCCAACACAGAAGATGGGCCCTCCCCTGATGAGGAGGTGACAAGCGGATACTGGTGAACCCGTTCTGCAAAAAATAGAGTGAGACGTCTGACTGGGTAGCTAACGGGAAATAATGTCACTTGCTATTATCAGGCATTCAACTGTGGGTTTTTCAAAAAAAGAGGAAAATGCGGGACAGAAATTTATACACTTTCAGTTGTCAATGGCACAGCTGAAAAAAACCAAAAAAAATCCTCTGGGTTTAAACCCCCAGTTCTTTTCAGAACTAATTACTACTCAATTGAGAATTTCACATGGTGTCACCACAATTAGTCTTACTTAAAAGGGAAAACAGCTGATCTGCTGAAAGCTGCATGCCTGTAATATTAAACAGCGCTGCCAATCTCTTTTCCTCCAACTCAACAGGGATGGTTCAGGGGGGTGGGGTAGGTGGGATAGGTGGGATGGGGATGGTATATCCTTCCCCCCACTTTTTGCAGGAGATGGTCCATAGATCATTTTGTTTTCATTAATCATTCCTGATGACCGGCAACGAACAGGATTTGCAACGGGGAAAATTCGGATCAGGCGCTGGGCCTGTATACTTCCCAGGAAGTTGAGAATGATCCAGGAATGATTTAAGTAACCCAAGACAGGATAATAAGTTAACCCTAACCCCCTGTCCCTCAAAAACCATCCCCTGTTTTGGAGGTTTTTGGATTCAGGATATCTCCACATTGAGCATAGGCGGGCTTTGATGGGTTCAGGGTTTCAATAGTTTTTTAAATGTTGGTCATGTTGGTTGATGTATTTTTATGGATTATAGTTACATGTACTGTACATGTCAGCCAACCTGTATGTGTTAGATTTTGATGGATTCTATAGCAACATACTATACAAATTTTCAGTGAGCATGGTCTGAACCCAAAAAACGCCAGAAATTTAGTGGTGGGTTTTTGGATTCAGGATATGTCCAATATCTACACTGGGGTTCGGGGTTGGA